>NW_019104979.1:45809-56143 GCF_001995035.1 Momordica charantia
ATAATCGAGCTACAGGAGGGAAGCCCACTGGGCCACGAGGGGCTCGGTCCCGACCCGTGCTCGGCCCACGGCCCAGCCAACGATCCCCCATCTTCGATCGACGATTTCGCCCAGGCCCTGCAACGGTGAATTAGGGTTAGCTACGGAAAGTTCTAGAACAACTTCACGCTATAAGTAGCGATCCAGCCTTAGAGGTAGAGGCATCTAAAAGTGGATTACATTTATGTTATTCTCTTGCTAACTTAAGCATCAGAGCCCGTGTGACTAGAGTCACACTGGTTTAGCTCGATTTGGTTTTGCAGGTACTAGTCCCGAATCAACAAGTTTGGTGGGTGCGAGGAGGAGGACCGGAGGATCGAAATCCACGCATCAACACATTCAACTACGATATTTGAAAAATATTTTTGAATTATATTATCTCCAATAAAATTTTAAATTTACGAAATGGGCCACTTACCATTAATTACTATTAATTCGTAACTTATATATTTAATTTAAATCTATAAAATATATTAAAAAGTTGCCATCTAAAAAAAACTTTGGTAAAATTTTAAATAACACGAGAAAAATATGTCTATAATCATATTTATATTTTTTGACTTTTTTTTATTATTATTGGGAAAACATGTCACTTACAAATTACCATTAATAATTATTTTTTAATTAATAACTTATATATTTAATTCTTTTAATAAATGTATGTATTTAATTTAGATTATAAAATGATTTGAAAGTTAAAATATAAAAAGTTTACTCACCTAAATGAGTTTGAATTATTTTTACCTTTAATTATATTATATTTAATTTAAGAATAATGAGATTTTTCGAATCTTTAAATATTTTTAATTTTAGTATATATTTTACACTATTATTAGTAGCGTACATTTAATATTTTACTTTTACTCATAATTAATTATATATATATTTTTAGTACAATGAGTAAGATTCATTGTAGAATTATAAATGAGTTGGAATTTAAAAGTTTTATAACTCTGTAGTTCTATACTGTTATAAAAATGAGTCTTTCTATCGTTCTTTCACCAACAATTTGACATATTGAGGGAGTATGAGATAATTAGTCAATTCATATTTTATATGTTATGTTTGAGAGATTACGATTCGATTTTGAAGTTGTGTGTTTGCTTTAAAACATATTTTGTTTTCAAATAAATAAATATATTTTGAGAAAGTTTGCCTATATAGACATCTTAATTTTCTTCTTTGTTTATTATTGTTTTTTTAACAATTAATGGTATTACTATTTGTCATTTTATTTATTGATTTTCCTATTAAATTAAATTAAATTAAAAATATTCCGTGCACCCCGTTTGGTAGAATACTAGTATACGTAAAAGTACAGACGTGAAAAAAACTTTTTTTTGGACAATTTTATCCTTAGTGTTAAAATTAATACCTAAATTATCCTTATTAAATTATTATTTTTATTTAAAATCCTTCACTCCCCTCCCCCTCCCACGTTGCTTCTTCTCTCCTTCATGTGAGTGAGGCCTTTTTTTTCCTTCTTTTTAATACCTTCATTTAAGTTTATTTATTGATTAATTATTTTATTTTTAAGTATAATCAATAACTGAACTTCAAAAGTTATGGTATTTTATATTGAAACTAATAATTAGGTGCATTCCTAATATTGAAATAACAAAAATATAAAATGTTTGAATAAAAGAAACTTTTGTGAATTTATTTTCTAAAAGTAATTTTAAAATTTATAACTACAGAAAATAAATTAAAAAAAACTACCCTATTTTAGAAATACTTTTGTACAATTTTATTTCTCCATAAATTTTAAAATAATTTTAAAAATATGTAACTCAGAATTAATTGTGAATAACTATTAAAATATATTAATTTAATTTAAATCATAAAATGTAATAGGAGAAGTTGTAATTTAACTTACATAAATGAATTAATTAATTCAATAATTATAACCCTTAATTATATTTATTTTTTAATATAAAGAGTTTTTGAAATTTAAAAAAGATTCACGACTCCTTCATGTCCTACCATTATAAAATGAGTGATATGTTTTTCATCTCCTATCAACATTTTCTCAATGGTTGACAACAACAAAATGATTTCACCGTCAAATTTTTGGAAGAAAAAAATTAGTTATATAATCAAAAGTCTGAGAAATAGACTTATTGCTCTTTAAGAAAATGGGCGCATCAGTTTTTTAGCAAAAGGTACGACAATAGAAAAAATAAATTCAATTTGAGATTTTTTTTTTTATAACAAAAAGCCATTATGATTTTCTTTTTTTGAAATTATTACTCATTCAAATAGAGAAAAAGGAAAATATTTTCTTGCTTTTTTATAAGCTAGGTAGGATTTCTCAATAAATAAAAAAAAGTTTTTCCATTTTCTAGATATAAAATAGAAATATACTTTCATATTTATTTTTTTTCCTTCAAAATATTGACTTAAAAGAAAAAAAAGGCTCAACATTTTTTAATACCATTTAATCTCACTCCAATTAGTGTGATTGGAGGATATATGTCATAATCTACTATTTTCTAACACATATTATCTCAACGTAACGTATTGCACTAGTAATATAAAACACACTTAGATCAAATAAATATATGCTATATTTGAAAAAATATATATAGTATAAATTTGATCTTACTATAGTAATAAAATCCTTATATTTAAAACATTGTTCGGTCTAAATCAGAGTGCCTATCTAGGCACTAAAAAAATCCATTATTGAAAAATGATTCTCACAATTTTCAATGTACCCATATTGATAAACCTTAGTATTCTATCACGAGCATTCAAATCGCTCGTTTAAACTTGATATGAATTATACTATATATTTTTTTTGTGATCTTTTAAAATTTTTGGGAGTTTTTAAAATAGATATGTCATTTATGTAAATACCTACAAAAGTCTATTAAAATCAATATATCTCAAAATATACACAGATATTTATTATGAATTTACTGCATAAAGAACAGAAAACAACATTCATTGGATTAAAAAAATAAAAAAAATGATTGATGAAAAATAAAAGCTATTAACGACTGAAAATTATTTGTGAGCATCAGATTTTCAGCCTATCCTCCGGCGAAGAAGAGCAATGGACGCTTCCCAAAACCAACACTTCATTCCCACCGAGAAACTTCCCTCAAAATCCACCTCCACCAATCCATCAAAATCCACTCTGAAAACTCTGTAAACAGCTCCTTTTCCTCGCGAATCGAATCGATCCACCGCATAAAGTTTGCCGCACTTCACCAGATGTTTGCGTTCCCCCGAATCACGCAGCGGAGGAGAAATTCGTTTCAACTTCATCGACTCTGAATCGATTCTGAAAACTGCTCCGCTTTTATCAATGGCATAAAATTGTCCTTTCCACGCAATCACATCGTCGCAGCAGTTGAGATTATTATTATTCTGTTCTTCAATCAGCGTCCATTCGCCATCCGGCCTCAATTTAACGAACCCTAACTTTCCGTCTCCGCGAAGTGCTAAAACGGTGCAGTCCTGGGCGTGGATCCAGGGAGAATCGGGAGACATTACGATTTTGTCGATTCCAGGAATGTGAGAATGGGGATCGGTAGATAGAAGAAAATACGATGTGTTTACTTCCAGAATTCGAAAGTCCAGTAAGTTAACTTTCCTCCGAACGGCGGATCCAGATCCAGGGGGGCTCTGTTTTCGAATCTTTGTCCTCATCCTCACCACCATTTTAGACCAGTCCTCTGTCACCATTTCAGACCAGTCTGCCGCGGAAGAAGAAGAAGTTTGACGGAGGGGACCGAGGCGATAGGTTATCTCTCGGATGAGTATAGCGCCTTTGATCGGAAGATCGTCGTCGTTGAGCGGTGGGATAGGGACAGAGAGCGGTACAAAAGGAGAAACGGCGTTCAAACGAGGAAGAGAAGCACGCCACAGACGGCACACGCTGCGACATCGGAGAACGTCGATGAACGAATCCAAGCACTTTGCGATCGCCGTCCAAAGCTCCGGAGGCAGATCGGACCACCGTACGCTGCCGCCGTCGTCCATCGGAGCAAAATACGGTATGTATATTTGATATAAATACACCGTTTTAAGAAGATTAGTTATTTTTTATACTATATTTTTAAGGAAGATAGTTACAGATTTACCATAATCTTTAAAAAAAAGTTACAGATTTACCAGAATCTTTAAAATCTTTAAGTACTTCCCTTAGAGTAACCGTATAGTCATTTTATTTTAACTCGTAACGATTTAGTCCCTGTAGTTTAAAGTGAGTAACAATTTAGTACCTATCGTAAATTTTTTTTATTAAAATTAAAAATCAAATTTTATCCTATAAAAATTTAATATTTCTAATTCATAAACATTTATCCATCCATACATACAAGAAACTTAACAAAAGAAAAGTTTTACGATAAGGACTAAATCGTTACCAACTTTAAATTACAAGGACTAAATTGTTACCTATTAAAATTAACTAAATTGTTATTTTAGCTACAAATTAAAGTTCAGAACTAAATTCTTACTTTACAGTAAAAGAGTTTTTTAACTTTAGACTTTCTTCTCATTTATTATTTATGGTTGTTGTTATTATAATTATTTACAAAGGTATTTTATTTATTTATTGTTGTTTCCGGTTAATGCCTTTAGTTTTTGAATTATGTGCACAATTTCTTGCCAAATTTCGATAATCAAATTTGATTTTTTTTTAATTGTAATGATAATAAAATCTATGCTAAATCCATTTTATTTTGAATTTATTTTTTTTCCAATTATAATATAATGGGATTGCCTTTTATATTACACTTGAGTTTGAATTTGATTGAGGTTTGGTTACTTTTATAAAATTTGTAACCTTTGAATTTTGATAATAAATGGTTAAAAAAATATAACAAGGTATTATATATTTAAATATGATCTATTGTTTTATTATTTAATATTTTATTTTATTTCCGTAAATACCCTTATTCAATGTGATTATGTTTTGCATTATTTTTTTCTGTTCATATTCTTACTTAGATGTTTCGGTAATTGAACCGAAAGGATAAAAAAAAAAGTCTAATTTTGGGGTTTTTTTAATCGCATCATCTTGTGACTATAATCCACAAATAATCAATTAATCCACAAAAAAATCCTGAAAATCAGAGTAAAACTCACCTAAATCAAAGGAAAAGTATAAACAAAATAGTTACATAAATAGCACAAAATAAACCGGTATTTTCAAATTTAAAATTTTATAAAAATAGCATAGTTCAATTAAAAACTTTAACTCAAATATAATACACTAAAAAAAAATTAAATTTATGCTATATTCGAAAGAAAAAGAAAATTGTAACATTTTTAAAAATGCATATTAAATTTATACTATATAATGTAATTTCTATATAAAAAAGAAACCAATAGAGATATAGTGGAATGTGCCTAATTTTTTTTTTTTTTTTACTTTAAAATTTAGACCAACTATGTTGACAAAATCATTATATTATTTATAATAACGACGTCGATCAAAGTAATAATCAAGAAAAACAAAATTCAAATGTATAAACCAACTTTAAAATAGACTGCTTGTTAAAAATAAAATTACTCAAGAATTCAAATATATTTACAAAGAAGGTAAAAAATCAGAAAAGGAATCCTCCAATATTTCTAAAAACTTCACCCAAAACTATTTGCAACTTTCTTTTGGTTTGTTCCAGCCTAAGAATTCTCACAAATTCAGATTGGCGAAGAGCTATTCCCAGTTGAGATGAACAAGAACAACTAAGAAGTTCTTCAGCAAAATTATTTTTCTTATCAATCTACGTTCAGCCCCAACGCCCATGGATGCATCATTTTTTTACTATAGTAAAAAGGTGAGAAAATGAAAAAATTTCAAATTAAAGGTTTACTATGAATGTAATATTTTTTAATTTTTTTCTTTAATTTTTATTGGTCATTAATATTTTGAGTACAATTTTATTATGGAAGAAGTTAGAATTTTTTTTAAAGATTTTTTTTTCTTTTATAGATATAATTTGTATTATTACCAGTAAGTGAGTCCGATGAGTTCTAATAGGATTTTAGTAGTTTTACCATAAAAGATTTATTTATTTATTTATTTATTTTGTTTAAATATTTTAAGCAGAGATGTGTTATGGAAGAAGTTATAAAGTTTTTTCTTTTAGAATTTTTTTTTATAGTATAATCTGTGTTATTATCATGAGTGTATGTGAAAGTATTTTATTTTTTATACAAATAATTTGTGCCATTTAACTGGGTGGGGGTGATTTTTGATGTAAATTAGAGGGGTGAGTTTTAATAAAGTTCATTTAATTAAAAAAATAATTTAGATATTATTTAAACAAATGTTTTAAAAAAGAATAATTTAGATATTATATAAAAAAATAAAGGTTATCTTTGTAAAAAAAAAAAAGTGAAAAGACTACTAGAAAAAAAAATTCTTTCCTTTCATATCTATGTTTGTTGTCTAAATATTAAATATATGCATGTTTATCTCTACTCACTTCTACATATTTTATAAGTATATACATTATATATGCAATAAATATATATTATAATGATATATGTTATGTTATAGTTATATATATTAGATTGTCGTAAGCTTAATTTTTTCTTCCATTTGGTTTTCTTTTAATCCTTATTTCATTTTAGATTTATTTATTTAGAATATGATTTTATTTTAAAATTAATGTGATTTGACAATTAAAATGATGGGACACTTTATTTTTTTTAATATTTTCTTTATTGAAAACGATTCCATTCATTTCTAAAAAATGGATTCAACTTTGGGTTTACTGTAATTTATCAAATGTGTTTGTTAGAATCTTAATATAGTAGCCGGCTATTTGTTTAAATTTTGCAAACTTTTAGTTAAATTTCAAAAATCTCTTAAAAATTGGGTATCCCAAGATGATTTCGAGATCATCGAACAAACTTTAGGATTTGATGTGGTCCCGACTACCGGTCTTTTGGAGTAGTCATAGCTTGGCAATATAATGATTTCTCTATTGAAAAAAAAAGATGTTGTGTCAGCTGACTGAAATCTTCTGAAGTCAACTAAACAAGCATAAACTGATGGCAAAGCGTGCATAAGTGGTAATTGACATATATCTCCAACTAAGAGATTATAAGTTCAATCTCCCACCCCACATGTTCTACTAAAAAAACTAAAAAGACGGATAATTATAGCTCATATTTAATCTCATAAACAATCGTAATAAATCCATAATTATAAAGTAAGACCCGATCTAAAATCAAGGGCTTACAATGACTTATTACAAATGATTAATTTGAAATCGACCCTAACAAAAATACAATCTCAAATACAGGTATCATACTATCATATAAATGTTTTCACGTCATTTTATAATTAATATTTGTTACTGTTTTTTTTCTAATATGATTATTAATGAATTTTCTATTATCTAACCATAATCATAATTGTTCAAATAAATGATACCTTGGTAAAATTGGTAAATAAATTTTGAATATGAAAAAACTGATTCGGGGGACTTTGGAATTGTTCAAATAATTATACTTATAGCATACGACTCTCATGTTCAAAATTTTCTTGGACTTTGAATTTGTTGTTCTTCGGAAATACTACAGGTTTACCAGCTTTGAAACGAATGTTTTTTTTTTTAATTATTTAAAGTATTAATGTGTGATTTTCTTTCTTTACTATTTTAAGTCCACAATTTACTTTTTTTTTTTTTTTAATATTCATGAACATTCAAGCCAGTTTATGCAAACTTCGATTAATCTCACGGGATAACCACCTGATCTTATAACATGCGGTGCTGGAAAATACATAGGAGTTAATTCCCAAAGTAGGTGGTCATCATGGAGTTTGAATCCAATCCCTCTCACTTCACCTTAGCCCCTCTCGATTTAAGTCTAATCTACTCAACTAAAAAAATTGATTTTTCTGTGGCCTTTGTTTTTTAAAAGAAATTTTTTCTATAAATACATGTTTTTTTTTTCTTTCTCTTTACCGAACACTTCTTCTCCTTATCTTCTTCTATTTTCTTCTAGGTAATTGTAGTGGTTGTTACAACTCTTAGCTACGACTGCACGTGTCTTGGAGTTTTGTGTTAACCTTAAGGGTGAATGACTGAATCTCGGTTGCACCATGATCCAGTCAAAATTTTACTTTTAGGATAGTGGTTCTTCCAACAATCTTAAAATAAAACCTATTTATTTTCCACCTGTTTACGCAAAGAATTGCACAACGCTGTTAAACGAACCAAACTTGAACCCGGTCCCCGGTTTGACCTGAACTCAAGAGTGAACCTGCACAAGAGGACAAACTCTCCGACGCTCAAGTCAGTGTAAGTCGGGCTCAATATAAAGTTCGAGATGAAATTCGATACCTGAGCAGGAAATGAAGCCCTCTATTTATAGGTGGCGGGTCCGACAGTACTCACGACCAGCGATTACCTTTGTCCTTTTTCAAGTCGAACCTGTCGGGTTTGAGCAGATCGAACCCGTCCAGGTCGGACCGGGGCTTTTTACACTTAGCCTTGTTGATGGGGGAACCCAATCTCCTCGGTAGGTTCGAGGTGGACCTGGGGTACGTTACTCCTTGAACACCAATGAGCGTCCTCCACGTGTCCCAGGTATTTTTACCCCCAAACATTGGCCCCCTCTCTGTCTGGTCCGATCTCGATCTGGCAGAGAAGTTATCCGACTCAATTTTAGACACGTGGAGACTTCTAATTCGCAGGGAAAGTATGACCGTTGTGGAAGGTGTTTCGACTTTCCAGGCTGTCGGAGTACTTGAGTATTCCGTCGTTATGAATTTCGAGATGATCCTGGCCGCTCGTTCTTTACACGTGTACGGCGTAGAGGTTTTTCTGATTAACTATAAATAGTTCCGAGACTTCAGGTCAAACCTTACGTTCCTTGAATTTCTGAAGTTCGATCTGAAACCAGCTCGAACCTTCCGTAGGTCAGTCATTCTCGTTTTACTCTTGTTTTCGAATATGGTAGTTTTCATGTCTTCCCCTTCCAGTAGTGATAGTTTAGGTAGTGCAGGTCGAATTATAAGCAGTTCACCCCCAAAACCTAGTGACTCTGGGGGGACCTAGCTCTTAGGTTAGAGTCCGAGCTGGAAGAGATAGAAAATTTTAGGTTTTCTGATGATGGGGAGAATAGTGACACTTCCACCTCGGACCTGGGTTTGGAATACCCTTCGAAGATGCCTGAACATTACCTCGGACCCCTCCGTAAGGGGTTTAGTATTCCCAATGACATCCTCCTTAGGATCCCGGAGGAAGGGGAAAGAGCTGGCAATCCTCTAGAGGGATAGGTCACTCTTTATTTAAAAATGTTTGAGTACGGCCTCAGACTTGCCCTTCATCCTTTTGCCCAAGAGTTCTTAAACCGAACTGGACTGACACCTGCTCAAGTGGCCCCCAGCGGATGGGGTGTCATTTTTGCTTTGGCCATCCTTTTCTGGTTACTAGCTTGAGATGAGGACGAGAACGAGCTACTCAGTGTCGAGCAACTTCTTGGGTGCTTCGAAGCCAAGAGAATAGCTAAGAAGCTAGGTTGGTACTATATGTGTGCAAGGAAAGGCGCGGGTGGTATAGTCAAAGGACCGACCTCTATCAAAGGATGGGTAGGGAAATGGTTCTTTGCCTCTGGAGAGTGGCTGGCAAAGAATGAATCAGGTCGTCCCTTCTTTGACGTGCCTGTTAAGTTTGGGAACCTAGGTATGAGGTCATTATGATTACTTCTTGCATCTTTAAATCTTTATGTTCTATCTTTTTCATATCTAACTTGAATTCTTCTCTGTCTTGTGCAGTATCGATCAGACCGATTCCCGAGCTCACTCAAGCCTCCTTCGACACCCTCAAGTATTACAAAGATCACTTCCCAATGGGCCGGAAGATCGGAACCTTGGTGACCGACAAGCTGCTCCTGGAATCTGGGTTGCTGGACTAGAATCCCTTGGTGTGTCCAGTTGAAGCTTTAAGGCCAAACTCTGAGCTTGGTAAGTCGAGCTCGGTCTTACTTCAAATTGCACCCCAACTTTTATTTCTGACTTTTTGCTTGATTTACCTTGCAACAATGGTGTGCGGATTCCCAGGCAGCGTGAAGCGCAAATCCAAGGGCCGTGTTCACGCCTTTAAGTCTGTTGAGGGTACGGAGCTTGCAACCCCTRCTGTGGCTCAACCTGCGGTTCAGGACAAGGCTGAACTGTTTTCTGAAGTTCCAACTCCGGTGATCGAGTTGGACTCTGCTGGGGAGCACTCCAGAGAAAAGCGCCCAAGGAATGAGTCCGAGGTGCTAGACGTATCTCCCCTGAACGAGGTAAGGGGCGAGTCTCCTTTGAAGAGGAGACGGAA
>NW_019104980.1:3064-17024 GCF_001995035.1 Momordica charantia
TTTTGATTTGGTTCTCTCTGTGCTGTTGGGGTTCAGAGTCTTATTATTATCGTGGGATTGTGGAAGAACAAGTCTGGAGGGGAGAGTTTTGAGGCAATTCTATGTTTTTCTTTAAAAAAAGGAAAAAGTTAGTTAAAATCAGTGAGATGGGGTTCTCTATCACCGTATTCCAACCGAAATGCTCGCGTGCCCAATTAAGGATGGGTACCAATGTTTTTTTATTTTTTTTTAAATTTTAATTTGTGGTCGGTTTTCTTGTCTTCTCCCAACCTCATCTTCCTTATTCTCAAATTACTCTCTCTACTTTTTTTTTCTTTTCAAGTTAACTAAACTAAACCCACCTTAGGAACAACTTATGAATAAATCCAGCCAGCACCTATTTCTGTGCTAATCTTTAACATTTTTATTGTTTTATAAACTAGAAAAAAAGATATCGCTTCTTTTATATATCTCTCCTAAATACTTAAGTATGAATATGGATATAATGCTTCACTAGGCGGTGATGCCCCAGTAAAGAACACAAGATTGATTGGACATACATATTTAATATCAAAACGAGAGACCCTATAAAATTTTTCAGCTATAAAATAACCTATATGGTTTAAAAAAAGATTTAAATAAAATTCACGGTTATTTATACTTATATACCTATATACCAACAACATACATTTTTTCTTTTTTCCTTTTAATAATCTTGGTTATAAACTTATTTTCATAGTTAGCTGTTAGGATTGAAATAAAGCAAGAGTAAAAACAATCAAACCTTGAAAAATCAAGCTCGGATATCAAGTAGGTCCCCAAGAAATGTTGAGACAAAAGAAGCAGACCCGACCCAAGGACTAAGGACAAAATGGTGGACTGGCTGGTTGGCTCGGCCAAGCCATGGTCGGGCCAACCACAAAGCCTTGAAGTCGACTAGTATTGGTCGGCTCGGCTAGGCCTAATAGCCGACCAAGCTTGGTCAACTCGATCGAGCCTCAAGGCCAACAAACCTTGGTCGGTCCGATCGAACCCTATAGCCAGTGAGTCTTGGTCGGCTCGACCTAATGTGGTAGCCGATTAGTGTTGGTTAGCTCGGCTAGGCCTTGTGGCTGACCAGCCATGGTTGACTAGTTGGCTCGATCGGTTAAGCCATGAGGTCGCCTAGTCTCGTCCGACTCGACTCAACTAGGCAACAAGGCCAACCACTCTTTTGGTTGGCTCGATCGATAGCTTGATTAGGCATCCTCTAGCTAGTCATAGACAAATCGTAGGCTCAGTAGCTAGGGGCACGCCAAGATAGAAAATCCCAAGATCGACGAAATTTGAAATACCCTTTTCAATTCTTCTCATCTACTAAATTAAAAAAAAAAGTGAAGATTTCATATTGAATATTGGTTTCTTTCCTCTATAGATAAAGAGAGAAACTTTATAATCAAGGTATGGTACATACCTCTACTCTTTGATGCGATTCGCATAAATCTTCAATTCTTACTTAAGTATCGGACTCTGTGTGGCTAGCACCACACTGATGTATAATCTTTTTATTTTACAGGATTTATCGTTATTATAGAAGATTTGTGCAAATTTAGTAGTTTGAATGGGTTAATTTTTTTTTTTTGCATCAACGTTAATCTTGTTTTACTTTGAACAATTACACTATATATGTTTGGTGAAATACCCCGAAAGATTTAGAGGGTGAAAAGTAAACTCTTTACCACCAATAATCGGATATTTTTTTTTAAATAATGCTTTAATTCAAACTTATTTCAAATATATATCAACCTCAAACTATTTCCAAGAATAATGTTTGAAAAATTATAGGTCAAGAGACGACCTATGCCACTCCATAGTTTCGAGCTGCATGGCGCCATGTGTGTTTTATTTTTTATTATTTTAATTTTGACATGTCGTTTCTTCAACAAACGACATATGCCACAATTTTTCAAAATTACCAATTTGGTATAGTGGTGGTAAGCTTACTTTTTAATCCACAGATTCTGGGTTCAAAGTCTCCCTTATATTTATAACATTTTTTTTCTCTTTTAAACAAATTTAAATAAATGTTACCTTTTAAATACTTAGGTATGTTTTTTATTTTTAAAAGGGATTTAATCCAAGATTTCTTTTAGGGATTTTGTGACCAAACTCCATGAAAACATTACTTAGACTTCTGCTTTTTTATAACAAATATACCCAAGCATATACAATTAGTCCAAAAATCAAATCATAAGAAAATATGATTAAACTTACGGAACACAATCCACTTAACATTGAAAAAAAACTAAACTAAAAAAGAGGGAGATTTGTCGAAGGCCAACTGTCATAGGTCGCCAGGACAATAGGCCTGAATGTCAAGGTTCAGGCTAACGTGAGTCATCAAGAAGGAGTGGAGGTGCAGGCTGCCTTCCCGACAAGTTGTTGGAATGTAGAAGTGTTGCCCGTCTTTCGTTGTCTACAAATCTAGTTCGCTGCGCTCAATTTGCACCCTGTCGTCCGTGTCTTCGAAGAAGAATTTGGTGGAGATGCTGACTGGGTTGTTGGCCTACCAAGCACCTGCCCGTAACTCCAAGCGGGCTCCGCGCTCGTTATCCTTACTGTTCTCTTTTTTGGGACCCCAATGGCTCTAGTCATAAGCTATGACAGTTCTAGCTCGACCACATTTTTTTTACTGTAATACCTTGTTTTGATTGTATCGCACTATGTATCATTGATAACCCAATAAATCCATTATAGTATCACCAGTTCGATCATTCTTTTAGCTGCTTTGATCAGCTGACGGACCACTGTCGTACCATTCTTGAGTGAGAACAATAACAATACAAGTAGCGGAAGATCCAGTAGTAGTATATTCAGTTATTTGCCTTTTTTAGGAGGAGTTCAGTGTAGTCGGATGCTCGTCTTTCAAAGAACATGTCGTTGTGTCGGAGTAAAGGCGGATCTTGCCTCTAGAGGCACTGTCATGGCTAAGCTTGAGAGAGGGAGATTGAGATGATGATGAAGGAAAAGAGAGTGAGGTAAGGAAGAAGGGGTGACTGTGATGAGAGCAAGGTTCAAAATGTGGATGTCGGTGGAAATGTTGAGATCCCGATTTTACGAACATGTCGATGTTGACGGATATTTTGGAAAAATCACGGAAATTGTGGATATTGATGTAAATTGTTTGAATTAATAAAATAAAACTTAGCTTAATTAAGCTGTAATTGACAACTTTTAACCATCATATGTAAAAATATCAGTAACTTACCTATGGAAATGTCGACATCGATGAAAATGTCAAAACAAAATAATGAAGATTGATAGAAAAAATTTGAATTAGTAAATTCAAATTCAACGTTGCATAATTATATTTTATTTGATAATTTTTAATCAAATTTAGTTTTTAATTACTAACTAAACAAGATATGAAATATCGATATGTATATATAATGAAATAATTGT
This sequence comes from Momordica charantia, assembly GCF_001995035.1. The sequence goes on from NW_019104980.1 coordinate 6,485, forward strand.
AGAAAAATTGAAACATAAAAGTTTATTGTATACTAGTGGTGGTGATACATGAAGTAAAACAAGCAACTTATATAAATTGGAGTTGTTTTCACCGATAATAATGTTGGCAAATAAAGAACAAAATTGGAACCAGGAGCTAAAAATGTTGTGTCGTGGGTGGAATCACTGCCTTGAAAGTAAAATCGCACGACCTTCGTGCTAAATCGTTTTACTACCGATATGATCTCAAAGGTTAACACAACCTCCAACTCAGACGTGCACTCGTCGGAATGGGAGTGGAATCAATCTCGTGCTCAGTTTAAGGTGGTGGGTAGAAGTGGAAAATTGAATAATAGTGTAAGGTAGAATGGTGGTGGACAACTTGAAAGAATGGGATGATTGAAAATGTTAGAGAATGACATTTTATTTATACTGATGCAGTGGCCCAAAAATAGAACTTGAATTTAAATTACAAAATCCAAAAATGTTTTGGCCACCCACGTGTACTTGAAAGACCACTTCCTTCTCTACACCTACCACTTGTACCTTGACTTCCACAGCCAATTTCTCATCCATCCACGTATCCATAAATTTCTCAAATTCATTTGTCATTACCAACAATCCCCACAAATGACAACATAGTAAAAAGAAGTAAGAAGAATAAGGATTGAAATTCTGAGCAAAGGATAAAAATTTAAGCATTAATATCTTTCGATTTGAATTAATGCATAGTGAAGTAGGGCAACAACCTAAATAATGAAGGTGAGTTACCTCTTGAACTTCCAGTATTTATAGTTCAAACCCCCACAACACGTTTAAATCCTTGATTTTGATTCGGCAATAGTTGTCAAGTACTTTTAGTGGCCATGCACATACATCTTGGGTCATCGTGAAAGCTCTAGAAAGAGACCACAACTCTTTCATAGAAGGTGGCTTCACCTTCACAATCACATTATCACTTCATCAAGTCTATCATAGATAAACCACTCAAAAACTGAGCCATGAAGACTTTTAATATCATCCATTAAGTCAATGCGTAAACCACCCAAAAAGGGCTATGGATTCACATATTTCACCGTATCCATTAAGTCCATTCATAGACCACCCAAAGAAAGGCTATGGATTCACATATGCTTCACTACATCCATCAAGTCCATACATGAACCACCCAAAAAAAGGGCTATGGATTGAGCATCATGGCTTGAGTTCCATACATCCTGAGGACTCCTAAATTACTCTCCTTGTTTGGCCTTTGGTGAGAGAATCCGCCAAGTTCCTGTCAAACCTCACATACTCCAAGGATACAATTCCATCTTTCAGTAACTGCTTCATAGCTCCATGTCTTAGACGTATGTGGCGTTTCTTCCCATTGTACAAACTGTTTTTGGCAATTCCTATGGCAGCTTGTGAGTCACGGTGTATGGATACAAGTATAGCTTTCCCCCACAGTGGCACATCTCCAAGAAGACTTCTCTGCCATTCAGCCTCTTGACCTGCTAGTTCAAGTGCTATGAACTCAGATTCCATGGTAGAGCGAACAATGCATGTTTGTTTTGCCGATTTCCATGAGATAGCTCCATCGCAAAAAGTGAATCCACTGGTGGAGCTTACTTCATCATTGCCTGTAACCCAGTTTGCATCACAATATCCTTCTAACATAGCGGGAAATTTGTGAAAATGCAAACAATAGTCCATTGTACCCCTAAGATACCTTAACAACTGATGTAGCACAGTCCAGTGATCTTTACCAGGGTTATGAGTGTACCTACTCAGTCTGCTTACCGCATATGCAATATCATGTCTAGTGTAATTCATTAAAAACATGACACTACCTATGATCTTTCCATATTCGGATTGAGATACATTGTCGCCCTGATTCTTTTTAAGACTTATGCTAGCATTATAAGGCGTTCTTACAGGTAAATTATCAAATTGATCAAATTTTTTTAGCATTCTCTCAATGTAGTATGATTGACATAAGGAATACCCATTATTATTTTTCTTTATTTTTACACCAAGTATTACATCAGCCTCTCCTAAATCTTTCATTTCAAAATGTGAAGAAATGAGCAATTTGGTCTCATTAATGATATCTAGGTTTAAACTAAAAATGAGTATGTCATCAACATACACGAATATTATCACACAATTAGATCCAAACAACTTTGAGTAAACATACATATCAGAGCAATTTACTTTATAATCATTGTTTACCAAAGTGCCATTAAATTTTTCATACCATTGTTTCGGAGCTTGTTTTAGACTATAGAGAGATTTTTTTAGCTTGCATACTTTATTTTCTTAACCAGCAGCTAGAAAACCTTCAAGTTATGTCATATAGATCTCCTCTTCTAAATCACCATTAAGGAAAGCTGTTGTTACATCCATCTAGTGTATTACTAAGCTTTGAATAGTCATCAACATTATCAAAGATCTAATTGTGGCAATCTTGGTTACGGGAGAGTACGTATCGAAGTAATCAATGTCATACTTTTGTGTGTAACCTACAACCACTAGTCTAGCTTTGTATTTTTCTATCGTACCATCTGGTCTTATTTTTCTTTTAAAGATCCATTTATACCTAATAGGTTTATTTCCTACAGGTAAATCTACCAATTCCCAGGTTTGATTCATAACTATGGAGTTTAGCTCACTTTTAATAGCTTATTTCCATAGGCTAGAGTTTAAAGCATTTATAGCTTCTTGGTAGGTTTCAGGATATTCGTTTATCAAATACATGCAAGCGAACTGATCATCTATCTTGTCAAAGTTTTCCACCATATAGGAAGTTAGGAAGCCAGATCCGAAGCTTTTACTAACTTTTTGCCTTTTACTTCTCCTAGGTTTAGAATCCATTGCATCATTGGATCTAGGTTCAAGATCTATCATATCAACAAAAGTGGAGGGTAATGACATGCGTGCAGTTTTTGAAATACCACTAGATTCACCACCAGTTTTAATCATAGGGAAGATATTTTAAAAAAATACAGCATCTTTATATTGACATATTGATTTGTCATTCAAGCTCATGAACATATATGCAAAACTACTGTGAGCATAACCAATGAAAACACAGTCAAAAGTTTTAGACCAACCGTTGGTTTTTTGAATGCTGGATATGCCTCCTTTGGCAAACACCCCCAAACCTTCAAGTAGCTCATGTTTGGTGAATACCCTTCCACAGCTCGTATGGCGTATCTTATCCAGCTTTTTGTGAGGGGCCCATTAAGAATAAAACAGGCAGGAAGTGCAGCTTTCCCCCACATATCATTAGATAAACCAGAACTTAATAGCTTACATTTATCATCTCTTTTTTAAAGTTCTATTTTTCTATCAGCTATTCCATTCTGTTGAGGTGAATATCGAGTAGTAAATTCATGTATAATCCCACTTGATTCCCAAAAATCTCTAAGCAAATTATCACTATATTACCACCTCTATCTTATCTTCTCCTTTTTATCTTTCTGTCTAATAGATTTTCTACTTCAATTTTGAATTTCAAAAACATACTACTAGCTTCATCTTTAGATTTTAGGAGATATGTTTTCGTATATCTAGAAAAATCATCAACAAAAGAAATATAGTAATTTTTTCCACCTATACTAGTTGTGTTTAAATCAGAATAGATTAATTCTAAGAGTTCAGTACACCTTGAAGTGACAGGTTTAAAATGTATTTTTAGTAAACTTTGCTTCTACACAGATAGGACATTTTGCAGTTTCAGGCAAATCATAAGCATTAATTAAATTTAAAGTTCTAAGTCTTTTAATTGATGCAATATTAACATGCCTTAATCTACCATGACACACATCAAGAGACTCAACGATATAAGCAAAACTAGAATTAATTTCATTTATAGTGTTGAGAACAAACAAACCATCTGTTAAATAGTCCTTACCAACAAAGTCACCATTTTTTGTGATGATAACATTGTCGGCCTTAAACACAATTCTAAATCCGGCTCGGTTCAACAGGCCTCCTAACACCAGATTCCTACGCGGGAAGGAACATACAACACATTACTTAATGATAAAATTTTACCAGTTGTGAGTTTCAAGAGAACCTTCTATTTCCCAAGTACTTCAGTTGTGGCAGAGTTCCCCACAAAAACATATTCTCCACGAGATCTTTTTGGGGTTCTCAACATAAAAAAAAAGTTTTGGTTTCATGTTGCGGAGTCTTGAAAGTCGTGGAAGAGGTCACGATTCGAGCAGAAATGTCTGGACGCTTCTGTGTCAAGAATCCAATCGGATTTGTTCTCTACCAAATTTGCTTCCACAACCACAACGGCAATATTGTCATCCGTAGGTTGGCTTGTGGAGTAGCCCTTTGATCTTTCCTATCTTTCCTCTAGATGCACCGATAGGATTTGTGCACGGGTTTTCCACAGACATAGCATACTAGTTTCGATTTCTCAATTCCTCCACCAGTATTTTTGGGTTGGAGACCTTTGTTCTCTTGAGCTCTGTCCCTTGCAATTTGCTTCCCTTTGTTTTTGAACCTGTCTTTGGAAGCACTAGAAGTTTCAACTAAATTAGCTTTAACTGAATTTAAGGATTGAGAAGAGAGTTTATCCTTTAGCCCGTTGGTTTCCTCCGTGCACACGTGGCTGATCAATTCTTGTAGAGTCAGATCCTTCTTCTTATGTTTCAGGTGGTTGTGGTAATCACTCCAAGAAGGAGGAAATTTCTCGAGCAATACACTGGCCTGAATAATCTCGCACATCTTCATGCCTTTAGACAGCACACTTGCCACTAGGTTCTCATACTCATGAACCTGATCCATCACTGATTTTTCGTCCGACATTTGAAATTGTAGCCATTTACCGACAACGTACTTTCTTCTACCTGCATCGTCCCCGCCATATCTAGACTCTAACATGTCCTAAATGACCTTTGCAAATTTTTGGACTACAAAGATATCAAAAAAAGAGTCGTTCAGATGGTTGAGAAGATGCCCACGGACTCTTTTGTTGTCTTTCTTGAATTTGTCAGTTTCAATGATAGTGGTAGCAGACGTCCCGGGATCAGCAACGATGATGGAAGCGACAGTGGCAGCAGCAATAACGACAAGTTGATTAGTGATGATGGAAGCGGCAGTGGCCACATGGTAGCAGTGGTAGTGGTAGTGGTTGCAGCGGTGGTAGTGGCGGCAAGTTGAGCAGCAGTCAAGATGTAGTCGATCTCCAACTACTCAAAGAAGATAGTAACTTCTGTGACCATCGACGGTAGTTGGATCCGTCGAGTGGTTCCAATTTTGACAAGTCTGGCAAGACCTTCCTAGATCAGATAGTAGTCATGGGTAGATGAGTTTTGCTTTCAAATTGTTGGCAAATAAAGAACAAAATTGGAACTAAGAGCTAAAAATATTGTGTCGTGGGCGGAATCACTACTTTGAAAGCAAAATCGGCACAACCTTGGTGCTAAATTGTTTTACTGTCGGTATTCTTCCTAAGGTTAACACAACCTCCAACTCAGACATGCACTCGTCGGAATGGGAGTGAAATCAATCTCGTGCATAGTTTAAGGTCGTGGAGAGAAGTGGAAAATTGAAGAACAGTGTAAGGGAGAGTGGTGGTGGAGAACTTGAAAGAATGGGATGATTGAAAATGGTAGAGAATGGCCATTTATTTATACTCATGGCCCAAAAATAGAACTTGAATTTTTCAAAATTAAAAAATCCAAAAATGTTTTGGCAAGCCACTTCCGTCTGTACACCTCCTACTAATACCTTGACTTCAACTAATTTCTCATCCATCCACGTATCCATGAATTTTTCAAGTTCATTTGCCATTCCCAACAAATAATTCGATAGACACAGTTTGGACGGTAAATATATATACACATTAATTTTGTATTAGATAATATTATTGTTAAATGCAATTTTATTTAGCAATGATTTAATTTAATTAAAACTTTGATATTTTCAATATTCAAATGTCTAATGGAACCATGGATAATTTTAAAGACCATAAGAACACAATCAATGATGAAAAAAGTGTTGTAGTAAACAAATAATAATAAATATATATTAATTAAAAAAAAAGCAATGCTCCCATCCCAAATCCCACATCGATTACATTCTGAGAGGGAGGGGAGCGCCTCCTACAAAAGGAGTTCCCCTCCCCTTTCAAAAATCACTATGGAGTCTGGATTGGGCCGCAAATGTCCCTTAGGGTTGGGCCCACCAACCTAAGTATAATTTTTTTTATAATTTCGACGATATTTCATCGAAATGTCGATTTTTCTCGATAATTTATCGTCGATAAGGGTCGCTCGAAATTTAGTACCTTGGATGAGAGAGAGGAAGAATGAGGGATATTCTCATTATTGACGTAAATTTGACGACGTTATTGACGTAAATTTGACGACGTTAATGAGATATGTCCGTTTTTAAAAAAATCTTGTTAACCTTGTGCTGATGTGGCTATTGCGTGAGATTACTTTTCGCTCCTCTCCTTAATAAGGTTCTTTCTTTTTCGTTTTTTTTTTCTTTTCCAAATTCCTTATTTTTCTCTTTCAACTTTTTTTTCAACTCTGATTCATTATTTTTCTCTTTCAACTTTTTTTTAAACTCCGATTCATTATTTTCTCTTTTAATTTTTTACCAACCTTCCTTATTTTTCTTTTTCAAATTTTTTTCAACTCTGATTCTTTATTTTTCTCAAGATTCTCCAAATTTTTTATATTCCATCATTATTAGCGCAATCAGTACAACAAAAGTTATAATCCTCCAAATTTTCCAAGAATCCCAAGAATGCCTCAAATTTCTCATCCTCTTACCGATCATGTTTGATAATGACTATGCTTCTTCTTCGGCTACTATTCTTTCTTTTTTGTTTTTTTTTTCTTCAAGAGAGATACAAGATAGCGCTTGAGAATGACTATTACTCTTCTTCTTCGACTGTTCTTCTTTCTCTCTTTTTTTTCTTTTTTTAGATAGATATACGAGATAGGAGCGATATAGAGAGAGATACGAGCCATCGAGGTAGAGATACGATAGTTTTTTTCCTTTCGAAAAAGATATAAGATAGCGCTGGAGAATGACTATTTCTTCTTCTTCTTCGGCTGCTATTCTTTCTTTTTTCTCTTTTGTAGATAGAGAGATGAGATATTAGTCATATATATATAATATATATATATAACCGATAGAGGTAAGAATAAAGGTAGAGATAGAGGTAGAAATACAAGTAGAGGTACAGATAGAGATATGGTAGATGTAGAGATACATGTCAACAAAGAGATAAAGGTAGAGATACGAGGGGAAAAAAAGAAAATAAATTAAGAAAAACGTGACAGAGAACGGAAAAGTTGGTATTTCAAGTTGAAAAAAATAAACTGAAGATTTTTATTTTGAGAGCAAAGGAAAAAGAAAAAGAAAAAACATAAAGAACTAAAAATGGAATAAAATTAACCGAGCAAGAATTGTGGTTATTGTCGGGAAAAATTTGAGAGATTCGAGTTGGGAAAAATAGAACTCGAAAAGAAAAGGAAGAAATAGTTAATAAATAAAAAAAAAGAAATAAAACTTACCTAGCAAAAATAGCCAAGGAATTTTGAGGATGAAAAATTTGGGGATTATGAGTTGGAAAAAAAACTAACTCAAGAGAAACAAAAAGGAAAAAACAATGAAGGATTGTTTGAGAGGGAGCGAAAGGAGCAAAATATAACTTCACGAGCACAAAAATTTAGGTCAACCCATACAATTTCCTCAACAAGGAGACTAGGATTTTTTTGTGCGGAAATAATGGGGTGTTTGGTTCCAGACTTTTTTCAAAACCAGGACTATGGTTTGTTAAAACATACCCATGTTTGTTTCACAATCTTACAAACTCAAGTTTGTTAGGATAAGTATTTTCATTCCATGTTTGCTATATTACTTTATCTTTACTCCCTAAGTTGCGATAGTATTTTATCATTATTCTTTTAAATTACTACATTACATATTTTATCTTTTATCTCTCTTCTTAAATGCATTAATTTTTGATAAAATATATTAGCTCAATGAGAAGATTAATTAATTATAATTTTAATAATAAATAAGTAAATAAATTTAATTAAAATTGCCAGTAATTATATATCAAAAAAAATTGTAAACTTTATGAGTGAAAGCTAAAATTGAAAAATGAATAAACTAGCCAAATCGTGTTAATTATTTGATCGGTTGGAACCATAATGGTAACTTAGTTCAATTTTCTTAAACTTATATGTCAACTTTGACAAAAACCAACCTAATCATTTCATTCATAACTGTTATAAACTTCAAGTTTTAGAAAGATTATAATGAAAAATTTATATGCAATCATTTTTTTAAACGATAAAGTACACACTTTAGTCACACTTCAAAAAATATTTTAAAAAACCAATAACAAAACTAATTAAATATTTATTTGACACAATAATTATTCAAAAAGAATTTAGATTAATAATTCATACTCAAAATATTAGTTACTAAATAAATATTATTATTACATTTTTAATCATATATATATATATATAATCTAGACTGTTTTATTTTAAATTCAAAATTCAACCCACGTTATACAATAGAACAAATTTATTTCTCTAACTCTATAATTTTATCAAATTCTTTTACTAGTGCAATATAAAAGTCATATTAACATAAATAATTAAAGAAGAATGATTTAACTAGTTAGTTTGTATTTAAGTTAAAAACTTTTAAATAATTATTATTTAAAATTTGTAAATTTTTTAATATATAAAAAATAAAAAGAAAAAATGAGTTAAGTTTAATGGAAATTTTGGATGGTAATTAGTAAATAAATTTAGTTAGCATAGCGAGAAATTAACACAAATTAAATAAACTATTGATAACAATTATTTTGTGCTAAATTGCATGCTCGGATAATTTTGTATAAAATAATTATTGAAAACAATTAACCAAACAAATGTATTAAATTTTTTTTATTAATATTGAAAAATATACTTCCTAATTTCATTTAAGATTTTGATTCAACAATTCAAACAAGATATTCACAATATAAATATCAAATTTTTAAAAGAATTATAATAAACTTCCATAAATTACTGGAAGATCATACAAAACATTTTTTAGGTATTTTTTTCCCTATACATGTTTCAAATTTTTTTCATTAATTTTTCTAAAACTCTTTTATTTTTGGAGCTTAGAAGGAGTAGGAAGAAGAAAGAATGGTTAGGATGACACATGTCAGCTGGCAATTGAAAACAAAATCTGCAGAATAAAAAGAGGTTAATAAAATAATACCTTTTCAAATTTGATAGAAACTTGTTTGAGAATATGGAGAGAGAAAGTGAGTGAGTTGTGGCAATTAATATATTCCGGAGAAATTTCATAAATACTCGTACCTGCCATGTCAGTTGATGCACAGACTGATCAATTGGATGGATGAGAGCTTAAGTTGAATTTAAGCAAAAATGGAGTGAAAAATTCCAACAGTTGGAAGCAATATTTTTCTTTTCCTTCTAATTTTAAATTTTCTCATGCCGTCCGTGTCTGAATATTAACCCTTATGTTGTACCAATTAGAACTTGACTGTTCAATTGGTAAGCTCACCGAATTTAAAATAAAAATTGACACATATTATCAGACAAAGATCCAAAATTAATAAAACCTTATTTTCCTAATAACTTGCTCAATTTAACTTGGATGATTCAAGGACGGTTGCACTTGTAAAATTAAGTTCTACGGACTAAAACTAATTAGTACTGAGTGTTTGTTATAATCAAAACATAATGAAAAGCCAACAAAATTAAGCAGTCATTTAATGCAAATCTGTACGTTAATGATTAAATTATAATATGTTCACGTAAATCTTTCCTTTTATAATTAATGTCCTATTTTTTAAGTAATATACCAAAAAATATATTTGTTAATTAATATAAATCATTTATATTAAGTGTTTTAATGAAGTTTATCTGGTATGTGAATAAGAAATATTTAATATCCATTAAAAAATTTCAAAATTTTTTCTAGATTCAAATGTTTTTCCCATAATTAATTTTTCCAACATATTAATTAGGTTATAAAATATATACTATTGATGGCAAATGTTGGAGAGGTCCACATGTCCCCCAGATGAGTAGCTTCGTCAAGGAGCAAATGAGCCTGCAACTAAAAAACTCAACGTTGGTGCGATGTCCCGCCTAATATACTCTGACGCTCAAGTTAGTAATCAGAGTAGAAAATAGGGAAAGACACCTTCAGGATTTCAGTGACAGATTTTTCATTTACTTGGCAAATATGAGATTTCTTCCCTTTTATAGGTGCGGGTGGCCGACGAGGAAGGACGTCGGTTGGGATGACAGGGTCACACCGAGATGTACGGTGCCTGACAAGAGAATGTACGCCCCCGGCAACCAGTGGATGGCACCTACACCTGCAGGCTTGAAACCTGTCTCTTGCGAGTGCCAGGTCACACTGCTCGGCATGCTTCTCGTACAATACAGGTGTAGGCGCACTCCCCTACCCCTACAGCTTATGTTTGGAACCGTTTGTGACCCCGTGCCTTGCAGTTGACGCATGTCCTGCTCGGTTTTTCCCTCAACAGTTAGTCCTCTTT
>NW_019104980.1:23778-56710 GCF_001995035.1 Momordica charantia
CGTGGGGTAACACCCATGTCATCAACAACTTCCCACTCCCTTGCATTTTTTCAGGGGAGTGTTTTATTATTAAAATAATGTTATTAATTAGTAATAATTTATATATATATGAAACACTTAATTATTTATTATCAAAATAGAATCATATTCTAAAGCATTTCTCTCATATAGTTGTAATGTACATACACATTATTTTTAACCTATAGTTTTAATATGAATCATATTCATATTAATTTTATTTGAATCTCATTCAAATAATTTCTCTCATAATATATAATTTCAATTAGAATTAACTATATGTATCAATATACATATAATCCCTGGAGCAATTTGAACATTTCAAATTTTTCCAAAACCTTGATCCTCGTTTTACCCATTATGAGCTAGCAAAGGGACCTAATGGACCTACAGATCAGAAGCTCCAACGATGCGAGATTAATCGGTCAAACTCATTGACCGAGTTAATCAACATTCGTTAACTATGGGTCACTCCGCTAAAAACCCACAGTTGTACTCTTCTCACTATAGAATGTTTTTGTGTCCATGGATATACAACCATTAATGGCAAGTCAATCATTCACGAGTGTTCGTAACCACAGATGGGTCGTTTACCCCTGTGTTACATCTTGCTCCTTAGATACCACTGCTCCTCTAATGAACAACTCGGTTGTGGTCCGACCAATAACTGGAAGTCTCTCTTGGGCTAGTGAGAAGGTGGGGCCCTTTGTTCAAGTCTTGGAGTCAGCATTTAAGGGAACACTCATCTACTTCCTAAAGTCGGGGAGGACTGAATTCCATCCTGTGAAGTTATGTTCTCAGCTTCCCACTTGGTCTCGTCCCCAAAATGGTAGGAATATTGAGTCGGAGTTTCAGGCCACTCTCACCTATACATATCAAAGGACAAACCCTCACCGACAGGAGTCCATAATTCCCTCAGGATTGAGAATGAGTTGTGTGGTCATCCTAAGAAATAGCAATCTGTCAGTTAATGGTATTACATCTAAAGATTGGCTATTTTGCAGTCCAGTCTTATACAAATTCATTGTATAGGATACCCCCACTCGCATATCTCCACACAAAAGACCTGGATCGAGTAGTTTGTAACATTTACAAAGTGGGCTGTATCCATAATGTTGCCAAGATAAGGTACACAGCCTTATCCATATATTATAGACCCTTTAGGTTATTCACGGGACATTATCTACTCGTATATCAGGGATATATCAAATATATACCTAGTATATCAAATATATAACCAGTATATATACTGTCATAGTTACATGATAATAACCTTGGATGTTTAGTATATTAGATTTTGGACAATGCAATGCTATTAATTCAACAACAATTTTATTGAATATACATTTGTTTTTACATAAATACAAACTACGAGTTTAGGGCAACACACCTGATATGAACCAAAGTGTATTAGTCCTCAAGATTTAAAGGAAGTTGTTGGAGAATCCTATTCCAAGTTGACAACAAATTGGAGTTGCATTAAATGTACTCTAGTGTCATTTATGGCAACCTCAAGTTGCATTGAATGAAGTCAAGAACAAGTCCAACTTCATTTACTACAAACTTAAGTTGCATTAATGGAAGTCTAAGTTGAACTCAAGATGCATTAAATGAACAAGACTTCAAAGTACTTCAAATTTCCGTTCATTCACTCTTGGAGGGTTACAAACTCTTGGTTTTATAGTGGAGGAGTTTCATTCTCGGATTTAAAGCATGTTTAATTGTATTTTCAGTTTTAAACATTTCATTGCTGTGTTTTAAGTTACATTTGAGTTAGTGGTGGTTATGGTATTGATGTAGTATGGAGCTACAACCTTTACAATTCTTTTAGGTTACTTGAAAGGTTGTTTTGGAGGCTATAAATAGCCTAGCTTGTTCCTTTGGAAAAACGGATTTGAGATTTGAGTTTTAAGATAATTAAATTTAAGCTTATTGAGCCATGAGCTTTTCCTTTGCATTTCTTGTGTTTTAGAATTGCATGCTAGAATCATTCGAGTAGCCTTGATCAAGCGAACTTGTGGAGTGATTCGAATCTTGAGTTTTGAAACAAGTTTTCTCTACTCTTGATCTTGATCATCAAGGTAAATTCGTTCTAACTTCCTCCTTTGGTTGACATCATCTCGATTTGGGGGTTTTCGCATTTGTGATCTAGGGGTTTGCATAACCATAAGGGTTCTTAGATCCAATTGGCTATTATTTTCTTATCATTTGGTATCAGAGCACTAGGCTCTAGATCGGATATATGTTTCAGTTTTCGTATTGCTCTTCTTGTTCTTTGTTTTGAAATTTTTGTTCTTATTGTTCATCTCGTTACATTCTGTCCACATGTCTAAAATACAAAAAAAGTATCATTTCCATTATTCGTTTCGTCTTGTTGTCTTCTATGAGTTTGTGGATCTCTGTCTTATCTACAACTTTGTCTTCTTCTATATCTTCTGATTCAATTTGCTTTTGGGTGAAAAGTTCAAAAATTGACATTCTGTTCTATAAAACTGCTATACCCGAGAACATGTGTTCTTCTTTGTTCTTTACATTTTTACTTCCAAATCATGCTAGATCTAAGTTGTGCTGTTGAAATTACCTATTTTTGTTAATCTAGCTGTTGGTAATAAATCATATCAATTATGTTTTGATTTATTTCTACAACTAACCGTTACTCATTAAATTTTTGGCGGTTACAATTTTCTCAATTAATTTCCAGCCATTTGTTGTTCAATTCTCATGATGTTTTTCTTGTGTAACTCATATATGTTATGAAAGGTTGAATTAAACTCCATAAAATCTCAAAGTATCCTTAATTGTTCATGAGTTATATTTTCTGGTCTTTTGAACTTCTTGTTCCATCATAATTATCATGTTCCAATTCTGTCAATTTCTTCTTTAGCTTGTTTCTGATTTGAGTTTTGAATTTTACTCCTAAATCAAGTTATTTGAGTATTTTCTTTGTGTGTTATATCTAACCACTTGGGTTGTAAACTTTGCTCGTTGGCTTATGTGAGTTTCTTGAGAGTGTTGTTGTTTTGAGTAAAAACACGAGTGATTATACCTTTACGAGTGTAAACATGTGAGGGAGTGGTTGTGAGATCCGTTTTTCTTTGTTACTTTGTTTTCTTTTGCAGCCATATCTGAGCAAGAGAATTTTACAAAGATTTTCCACAACATGGAGCATTTGACAAAGACGCTCCAAAAGTTGGATTCGAGACTGAAATCTATTGAAAGACAACCAACACATCCGAAGCAAAAGAGGAATAATAATAATTCACTACACCACAAAGAGTATTGGGAGGCCGAAGGAAGGGAATATGGTGGATGTTTCAATGCTGAAAATACAATTAAACATGCTTTAAATCCGAGAATGAAACTCCTCCACCATAAAACCAAGAGTTTGTAACCCTCCAAGAGTGAATGAACTGGAATTTGAAGTACTTTGAAGTCTTGTTTATTTAATGCATCTTGAGTTCAACTTAAGACTTCCATTAATGCAACTGAAGTTTGTAGTAAATGAAGTTGAACTTGTTCTTGACTTCATTCAATGCAACTTGAGGTAGCCATAAATGACACTAGAGTGCATTTAATGCAACTCCAATTTGTTGTTAACTTGGAATAGGATTCTCCAACAACTTCCTTTAAATCTTGAGGACTAATACACTTTGGTTCATATCAAATCCACATTCATGTAATCAAACTGTTGGCAAATATAGTACTAGGAAGTGAGTAAGATGCACTTACTTCGTCCTTCAATTCGACAGTCGGGTCCAATAGATCGTGATACCATTCCTTCGTTTGCAATCCTGTTGCAGTACACCGCCATCTCCCATCGGTGTTCAGGTCATCCATCCATCTTTGGAACTGCCCGTCCAACTGCGGAGGAATGGGACATATTGGGTCGTAGCTATCCATGGTGATCCCACGCAGGCCAGTTGGCGTGTATATATCCTTCAATTTCTACGAATAATGATGCTTGCATAGCCCCCGACCAGTTGAGTCTTGCTGAAGATCAGATTAGTCCTGGTCAAGGTTGGGTTCAACCTTAACGGTCGCGTTTTATGCCCAGTCCTAACACATCGCCTGGTGAGTCGCGTATCTGATAGAACATCCGACTCTTGCCTACCAACAGTGAGATCCTAATATACAAAAATATTAATCATGTTAAATATAGTATCACGAAGGTATACTAGTGTTATAAAAGGTGGTTACCTGAATTATGCCCACCCGAGATACATGGTATCTGCATGATCCACTGCGAAGTCATCCGGCCGTTTGCCGATTGTAAGCTCCTGAGATTAAATAACATGATGTAACACAAGGTCCTAAAGGGTCCAAAAAGGAAAATAAGTTTGAGTTACCTAAATTAAACCGACAGGATGATCAGGGTAAGCATCCGATGCATCGTCCCCATCCATTATCATACCTTGTTCCTCGTCCATAATCATCAGATCCTCGTCCATGTTCTTTGGACCATTCTCCATAGTCGGTTCCTCGTCGGTCTTGGGGTCTTCATCAGGCCTCCGGCCTCGTCCATATTCTGGCTTCTGGGCCTCATCAGGCCTTTGATCCAATCGATCATTATCATTGGGCCCATCTCCACCTCCAAAATATTTGCTCGGACCAAGGAATTTACCCTGCACGAAAAGACCGACCAATAAGCGTTAATGTAATAAATAGTAACTAAGCAGAATTAATGTTATATACATATAAAATACGTACCTTTGACAGTTTCTTCAAGTACCTTTGAATACCTTTCAAGACGATTCCAATGCCACCCAGTATGGCTTCGATAGCACCAACACGGTCATCGAGCCTCTTCAACCGTCTACTGATCATGTTCTTGAATTTCTTCCTCTTCGACCTCTTCTCTAGCGCTTGACCGTCATTTTCACTAGGTTCAACATCGTCTAATGCAGGGGCATCTTCTACCGGATCCTCTACGATCTTCTTCCCTTTGTCCCTCACTCTCCTTTCTTGAGTAACCTTTCCACATCTGCAGGTGGATCAGGTACAGCAGGCGGATCAGGTATAACGCAGGCTTCTGGTTGAAGCATGATACGGTCCATGTGTTGTGCCTCAGCATCCATCACAACCAAGTATTCGTTAACCTTGGACTGCAAAAAACCTACGATTAGATCCAAATGAAAAATAAATATCAAGCGCACGGCCACAAGATAATTACTTACCCGCGTGTTTCGAACACCTCACTCGCAAGCATACGAAACTCGCGAGAATAAGTGCACGACCACATGAGAAGTCGAGGAATGGCGTCATCGCTCAGCCTCGTGGCTACTCGCAGACTCAACGTCGAGATCGTCTCGTACGCCCATACTTGGAATCCAGTGAAGTCGAATGAATAATGCAGTTAAATAATATATTAAATTATACAGTTGACTTAAACCTCGCTAACCTAAAACGTGTATGGAAACCTTGAAAACATCCTCGTCGTTGTCAAAAACTTCCTCCATAAAAATCTTCTCCAATAACTCCCTACACTTAACCCTAACACTGTCCTTAAAGTAACGTGCTCTAAGTCTTCGACCGAGAATATCATTATCTACTATAATCATCCTATGACTGAGGCTGGTGATTAGGTCAAACTCCCGCTTACCAAAGGACACCCTTTTCCCAAACAGGTCGAAACTAATGATGTCCTGCCTAGGCTCTTCAACCTCTCTCAAAAATAGGTGATTACCGTTAAAAACTACGTCCATGTCCAAAATGGGACCAAAACATGTTAGCCTAAACATGTCTAACTGGGTTGAGGTTAGCCTAGCCTTAAGTGTAGAAGTGGTTTTATCTACGTGGGCAAGGTTTGTTAACGTGGCCGGAAACCAATCATTATAGTCTAACATAAGTCTCAAAGTCATTGTACCTCCTATAAAAAGTTAAAATAAAAAGATTAGATAAATACTAATGCAACTAAGCTACAAATAACTTAAAAAAAAAAGGTTCTGTGTAGTGAAATAACACATTCTACCATTCATCTCAATTCACGACGGACCGAGACTAGCTCCAGGATGAAAGGCAGAACTGAAAACCTTCATTCCCAGATTAGGCTTCATGTCTTCCATTCATCCCAGACTGTGCGAGCTGGTATAGGCTCCGAGATGAAAGGCATAATGGATGCCCTGCCATTCATCTCGAAGTTCTACTCTACCTTCCATCCCAGAGGATGTCTCGGTCCGGTTTGGTTCGGGATGAAAGGCAGAACAGAAGCCTAATACTGGAGTAGGCTTCGTTCTCCCTCCCGCATCCATTCCAGGACC
The DNA here is from genome assembly GCF_001995035.1 of Momordica charantia. Next base: position 30,054 of record NW_019104980.1, read on the forward strand.
GAAAAACCACCAGGATTGAGTTTGGGATTGAATCCGAAAGCGAACGAACATTTTTTTTTTCAAATTTCTCAGTCCAATAATCTGCTCAACCAAAAAATTAACCGAAAAAAGTACTTGGCCGCTTCAGATTGCGCCGAAAATCATAAAGCTAACAACAACGTCCGAAAATCCCCTCTAAATTACGAAAAAAATCAATAAACTTAATTAAAACTCTAAAGATCTCCAAGAATGCAACCCTAGTGGTGAGAAGAAACCCTAACCTTGATGATGAAGAGATACCGATGGTGTTGCCTCCAAACTTGATGGGTTCAGAACTCCAAATCGTTCCGGTTTTCAGAATCGCACGGAGGGAGATAGGGAGAGAATGGCAAGGAACGTTCCGAGATAGGGAAGGAATGAATGATTTTTGAAATTTTAGGGTAATTTTGTAATTTCACAATTATAATATTTCGAAGGGGTTACAATTAAGTGTATATGGGTCACAAATTAGATATTTTCAAAATGGGATCATTTATCCCATTCTATTTATTGATGGGGTCATAAATTCAAATTTTCCTTATAACTCATTCCTTCAAATTCAATATTTCATTAAATAAGAATTGATAAATAATGAAGTTTATTCAATACTTAATGTTTGTCATATTTGCAAGAGACGCCGCTGAACAATATTGTAGATATTTACAACCACATGTTTTTTCATCTTTGCAACGGCTAGAGACAAACAGAAGTGGGCAAAAGCAGAAGAGAGGAGGAGAATTGTGGTGGAATCTTGAGAGGGCCGTCATCGCGGTTGAATGGGGAAGAAGGGAGGGTTAGGACTTTTTTAAATCGCTCATTCTTTCAAATCTTTTTTTTATTTTCGTCAGTAAAAGAGTCATCTCCCAACGTTTTTCTTGTGTATTTGCCGGATGTTTTTTCAAAAGCATTGAGATAAAGGTTATTACTGATGCAAGAACAAAGTCAAGAAAAGATATTTTTCTCGATGTTTTCAAAAGTATTGGGAAAAGTGTCTTCTCTCGATGTTTTTTCAAACGCGTAAGGAAAAGTTTGGCAAGTTGACACGAGATCTACTTTCTCCCACCGCTTTTTAAAAACGTTGCGAGAGGTTCGCTTTTTCTCGATGATTTGTTGCCGACGCAATATAAATACGTCAGAAATAGTAAAAATTTATTTAGTCAATAAAAAACAATTACTTTTACAGATGTGTTGTTTATTATCTTATCTACTTTATTTAAAAAAAAATAGTTTCAAAATCTAAGTAAAATTTTGAAGCCAAAAAAAAAGTTTTAATTTTTTTTTTAAATTTGTCACGAATTAACTCAAATGTGTGTGTTAAATTTTCAAAAAATGTATCAAATATTTTTGAAGAAGCTAACCTATTTTGAAAAAAAGAAAATAAAAAATAAAAATATCAAAAAGATTGTGAATAAACAAATGTAATTTATGAACATAGAAATTGAAAAACAAATTGGTTACCAAAACTTCATTGATGAAAATTAGATTTACATTTTTACTTTTTGTACAGCTGAAGATTTCAAGCAGGGGAGACATACATACCTGTTCAAAAGCATATAGTTAACACGTTAAGACTAGTGTTTTAAATGTCGTTCGACATGTCGACATATCGTTCGACATGTCGACGTGTCGAGAGTCTCGACATCAACACAGGGGGGAAAAGTTTATTTTCCCCCCTTATTGACGATATATTAAATATCGTCAAAATATCATCGATATATCGCGATATATCGAGACATTATAATTAAAAAAAATAAACTAAGAAGCCAAATTCATCAATTGAGCCCAGCAGCCAAAGCCCAGCATGAGAAATAAAGAGGTGAGGAGGGGATTTTATAGCAAGCACCCCCTTCCCCTCTCGCATCCCTTCCGATGTGAGATGGGGTTGCTCCCTTCCCCACCTTGTGTTTTTTAATAATAATGATATTATTATTATTTTATTTATTTATTTATTTCAATTTTTTTTAACCTTATACCTTTTTTTTCAAATTTAATTACGAATTTTCAAACTTATCATTCAATTTAATCATCAGATATATATATGTATGTGTGTATGTATATATATATAACTAAAGATTAAATTCGACTATAAATTATTAATTAAACATAATTAAACAACATTGAACTTCAATGTACTAATTCAAATTATTTTTATCGATCTTCGTTATCTTGTTCGGATATTTCTATTGACATCGACATTTTCATAAGTAAGTTAATCATATTTTTACACATAGTCGATAAAAGTGATCAATTATAACTTAATTAAGCTACAATTAAAACTTTATTTACTAATAAAAATAATTTTTATTAATTTTTACAATTTCCGTAATTTTTCCCCAAATATCCGTCGACATCAACATGTCCGTAAAATCGGAACCTCGACATTTCTATCGACATCGACATTTTGAATCTTAGTTAAGACACACATACATATCTGTTAAATAATAAATAATAATTATTCGAACAAATATAGTTAATATACACACTTTGATGTGTTACTGCCTTCAAGATGAAGATCATCTTCTTTCCAAATATTGTGTTTCACTTACCCAATTCAAGCTCAAAGACTTCCAAGTTTCACTTTAGGAGTTTTTCAAGTAAATATTTTTATTTTTGTATGTGGAAGTGTAGCTAAAAATTAATATATGATAATAATTAAAATGCAATATTATAGATAGCATACCACAGTTAAGCAAATTACGGCTGAAGATTTCAAACAGGGGAAGCTGAATTGAAATCAAGCAGATTCATCTTTTTCATTTCCTTTCTACGTAAACCCAATTACAAGAGAGCTTCATTTTGTTTTTACGATAAACATACACGCACACATACACACACGCACACATACATGCATACCTGTAGAAGAAAAAATATAGTTAACGTGCACACATACATATTTGTAAAGTAACAAATATAGTTAACACACACATACATACCTATAGAAGAATAAATATAGTTAATTTTTCGAACAAATATAATTAACACACACTTTAAGTGTTATTGCCTTCAAAATGAATGACATCTTCTTTTCGAACATCGTGTTTCGCTTGTCCAGTTCAAGCTCAAGACCTTCAAGTTTCACTTTGATCTGTTCTTCAGATAAATTATTTTATTTTTGTATGTGAAATTGTAGTTTCAAATAAACTTTTTATAAGTTGCGATAAACTATACAGAATATATATATGACAATAAAATGCAGAATTAGAGATGTGAGACTCCATACAAGCAAATTGTGACTAAAGATTTCTAGTAGGAGAAGGTCGAACTGAAAAACAAATAGGTTTATTTTCTTTATTTCATTTTTACGTAAATCTAATTGAAAGAGAGCTTCTGACATGACTCGTCCCAGAACATCAACTAGTTCAAGAACAGGCCGCGCCAACTATGGACCCTACTAGGTGCAGAGTCTATAGTCGAATTTCTTCTAGACTTTTAAACTAACTTCTACATTACATCTATTCTTACTCCCTTTTCTAAATACACTACTCATGATGTACCTACAAATGATATCCAATTTCTCGACAACTATGGATGGCAGAAGCTGGTCCATTATCTCTTTGAAACTCAAATACAACCTGGGAGAAAAACAAAGGATAAATAGTGAGCTGGAAAGCTCAGTGAGTGGTAAGTTAATATGAAAATAATATTGTAAAACTTATTTTCCATAGAAAACGAAGTATCAAAGTTCTGCCAACAAACTTCAAAATAATAAGCATTCTCATTTAAATTTCGTAAAATTTGGGTCACTAAAAACTCAATAAACTTTCTCACGATAAACTTGTAACAACACACACTTTCTAAATAAATATGTAATTCGTTGTCCTGAAATATAAACAAAGCTATAAAACACTTTCTAAAATCACTTTCTAAAAACATATAAAATATCTTCTTTCAACCATAAAGCAGGTTAAGGAAACTCAACACCACAGATGTACCCATATTCTGTTTTTGTTCTGGTCTACTACCATAGAGTAATCTTAATACGCACAGAAGAATAATTCAACTTTTGATCTACTCACATAGATAATCTCAATACATATGCGTAATCACCTAGGTACAATAACATGGTATTTGAAAACTACTTTCTGTATGAAATTCTTAATCTCACAAACAGTTCTAAAATTATTTTTTCTTCTTTCTAAGAACTTTTCTTTCTCAAACCACCTCTAAAATATTTTTTTCTAACTTTATCAAATCTTTCTTTCTAAGAACATTTCGTAAAATTCTATTTCTCAAACTATTTCTGAAATCTTGGTTTCATAAAAATTCTAAAACAATTTCTGAAATCCCTAAGTCTTATAACATTTCATAAAATTTCCCAAATTCTTTCTGAAGCTTTTCTTTCTAAAATCTTCATACAATTCTCTAAAAACATAAAACATTTATAATTCTTATTAAATAGAGATATTCTCCAAACATTCCTAAAATCATTCTTTGTAACAACATTCAATAGACGTCAAACATTTTTCTCGAATCATTATTTATAAATTCTCAATCCAATCCAGCTTTTTTCATTCTAAATTAAACATTTCTTAAGCTTCAAATATTTTTCTAAAATACAAAACATTTCTCCAAATTCTAAAACATCTCTAAAATCTCAAACAACAAGAGTTATCTCATTATCATCATAAATACTAAAACATAACGTAATATATAATTTCTTGAAATTCCATAATAATACATATCCAAAACCATTTGATAAAACAACCACCCACAGATCAATAATAATATCCAAAACGTTTAATAATGTAACTACTCACACATCCTTCAGACCGAGTCGTTCACGGCTAACTTGAAATATCACTCATTCCAAATTAATTCAACATTTACTTATTTCCAACTTAAACCACAATATCTCCAAAATAAAATCAATTTTTAAATTTCACAACACATTCTCTTCATTTAAAACCCACTTCTCTTCTGTCTTATATTACTTACAAATGGGACCCACCATTAAAAATCTCTCTTCTTTCCTCTCATTTCTACGTAACTACACCTTTTCTTTTCCTTTTACCCAATTTCTTTTTCTTTTCTTACTAAATTTTAATCCAATAATTTCTTTCTCTCTCTTTCGTACAACATCTAACAAAAACCTATTCTCTTTCCTCCTTTCTTCTTCACTTTCTTCTTCTTCCTCAAACCCACGACAATCTCTTCTTCATCCCTCACATTTCATTTTCCCTTTTCTATTTTCCTTTCTTTTCTTCAGCCAAGTTGCCCTTTTACACTAGTTCTGATTTATAACTTCAATTCCCTTTTAAAACTCATAATCTTGACAATTTTGTTTCAACTAATAATAGCAAAACTTCTTCGTCTCAACAATTTCTTAAGCATTACATGAAACACCCACGAAATCAGAGGATTCTAAGAACATAAAATCCACAAATTAGTCTTATCTTCACTGTTGAATTGTTTATGAAGAAACTATACCATTTTCAAGTTTTAAGTGATTTCTTAAACATAACCGAAGTAACCCATAAAACCCATTCAATTTCCAATTGCTTTCCAAATCTTCCACGAAAATAAGTTTAATTAGAAAGGTTTTGCTACTCTGTGCTATTGAACCCCTCAAACTCAACTTCTCACATGATTAGCGACCTCCAAATCTCAGCTTCTCACATGATTAGCTTCTCACATGGGATACATTTTTCCTCAGAATATTTCAATCTCGCATTTTTCATTTTTACTTATTATTTTTATCTCAATCAATTTTAAACACTAAATAATTATTTTTCCGTTCACACCTAATTTAATAAGTCATGTTTAATTTAATTAGATTAAATTTTAATTTTAATTATGGTTTGTCACTACTATCATTGAGATTGTGAGAGAGATTGAGATTTAATTATTTGGTCCTGAAAAAGAAAACAAATTTCAATTTCTCCCCAATCTATGAGATTTTTTTTTAATAATAGAATACGTGTGAAAGTAAAAAAAAAACATTAAAACTCCATCAATCTCTTGTTCTCGCTTTTTCTAAAAAATAAAAAAAAAACTCTAATTCTCGCTTTCGATCAACTCTTGGCTCTTGCTCTCGATCAATTCTTGGCTCTCACTCTCAATCAACTCTTAGTTCTCACTTTCACTCTCCTCTTCGTTTTCGCTCTCGCTCTCAATCACTATAGACAAAAGGTAGATCCCAAATACGAATGAAGGGATCTTTGTTCTCTGTCCTTTGACTCTCGATCTGAAATGAAGGGCTTGTGAGAAGGTCTTCAAATTCCAGGTTTTACTTGAAATATTCCGACCACAAAAATTCGAATCAAAATTATTCATATTTAGTGTGAGAAAATAGGCGAACTCGAACACACATCTCCAAAAGAACGCCCATCAAAGTATAACAACAAAAAAAAAGAATAAATTAAGAAAAGAAAATTTTGTTTTTCATCCAGTGTTGCTGCTAATGATTAAAACAAAAAAAACGCACATCTCTTGGTTTGAAATCTAGGAACAAATGGACAAAGAACAATACAACTACAAGATAGAAGAAGGCGAGAACAAGATGAGAATGGAGAAGAGAGAGAAAATATTGGAGGAGAGTGAGAATAAAAAGAAATTTTTGGAGAAAAGGGAGAGAGGGAGATAGAGGGAGTAACACGGAGAAATCAGAGTAGAGAGGCATGAAAATAATTTTCTATCGAGGTGATGCCAGCAGATGCCTAGAAAATATGAATTTTCTAAAGTACGATTAAAAAACAATACTGCATTTTTAAAATGCCTATTCAACCCAATTTCCCAATATAATTAACACACACATACTTATAAAAGAACAAATATAAAATAATAAACAAACATACATACCTGTAAAAGAGCAAATATAGTAAACACATTAACACATACACACATAACGGTAAAAGAACTAATATGTTATCTTTTGGAACACACATTGACACACTCATACATACCTGAAAAAGAATAAATATAGTAAACTTTTCGAACAAATATAGTTCACACACACACACTTTGAGGTTTTATTTCCTTTTAGACGAAGGTCATCTTCTTTTTGAACATTGTGTTTCGCTTACCTGGGTGAAGCTCAAGACCTCTAAGTTGTACCTTGTGGTGTTCTTTTGGTAAACTTTTTTATTTTTGTATGTGAAAATATTGTTCTAAATAAACTTTTACAATTAACGATTACGGAGAATATATATTGTTCTAAATAAACTTTGCTCTTATATATATATATATATATATAGGAGCAAAGGAAGGAAGAATACGATATAGAAAAATACGTTGTTGTGTCGTGGAAACTACTACCTTGAAAGCAAGTTCGGCACGACTGTGGTGCTAAATCATTAGTTATCGGTTGCTTCCCAAGGTTAACACATATCCGATTCCAAACATGCACTCGCCAGAAAACAGGCTGGAATCAACTCAGAACAATATTTAAAAAATAGAGAAGAAAGTTGTGATAGAAGAGTAGATGGAGGAATGGAAGAATTGTGTGTCTACAAATGAAATAAAGATAGGTATATATAGGTTGTAAGCAAAAACGTTTTTCCTTATCATTAATGGAAAACAGTGTTTTGTAAATAAATCAGAAACGTCTTAGCAATAAACCCATATTTATTTCAAAAGAGCAAAAAACGTTCAAATAAGAGCAATAGGTCCCACGGTTTGTTAATACACTTTCAAGTCAAATGTGAATGAAAAACATTCAAATAATAGTTATGGGCCCCACAGTTTATTAACACATTTCAAATCAAATGTGAATGGCCCCACTCTTTCAAATTAAATGTGAATCAGCCCATGGCCCAAACACTAACAATAAAATTGGGCCGTACAATTTGGGTCCAAAACATAAAAATGATTTATAACAAAACTATTTATTTTTCTATGTGGGATAACACCAGAGGCTATTTTACATCAAAAGACTATTTTTATTTTGAAAAATATCTCTCTGTTTGACATTCCTAACACATATGATAATAAATGCAGAATTAAAGATGGGAGACCGCAAATAAACAAATTGTGGTTGAAGGTTTCAAGCAGGTGGAGACTGAACTGAAAATCAAATAGATTCATCTTCTTCATTTCATTTTTACGTAAACTCAATGGCAAGATAGCTTCCTTTGGTTTTTACGATAAACACACGCATGCACATGCAAACCTATACGCACACACCTATAAAAGAACAAATATAGTTAGCCACACACATGTATATACCAGTAAAAAAACAAATTTATTAAACACACACACATACATATCTGTAAAATAACAAATATAATTAACATGGACACATACATACTTGTAAAACAATAAATATAGTTAACACGTTAACACATTTATACATACCTGTAAAAGAACAAATACAATTATCTTTTCTATCAAATGTAGTTAATACACACACTTTGAGGTGTTATTGCCTTCAAGATGAAAGTTATCTGTTCAAGCTCAAGACCTCGAAGTTCCACTTTGAGGTGTTTACCTAGCTCAAGTTTACTTTTTTATATTTGTATGTGAAAATGTAGTTTCAAATAAACTTTTTACAACTAACGATAAACTATGGAGAATATATATGTATATGATAATAAAATGCAGAATTAGAGATGGTTAAACACATAAAAACAAATTGCAGCTGAAGATTTTAAGTAGAGCAGGCTGAACTGAAAACCAAACAAATTCATCTTCTTCTTTATATTTTTCGTATACCCAAATGCAAGAGAGCTTCTTTTTTATTTTACTTTTTACGATAAACACATGCACGCATGGATGCACGTGCAGACGCACGCATACACACACCTCTCAAAGAATACGTACTTACACATCTCTAAAAGAACATGTGTGACATACACACTTGTAAAAGAGCAAATATAGTTAATATGTTAACGCTCTATGAGGTGTTATTTACTTCAAGATGAAGGTCATCATCTTTTCTTAACACGGTGTTTCCAATAAATTCTATTTACTATGTATATTAGTATTTAAATACATCAAGTTTTACTTGTATAGGGGTGTTACTATTTCATCTCCCACCATGAAAACTAATCTAAAAATCTCTGTAAATATTTCTCATCGCTGGACTTTAAATGGTAGAAATAATAAAAAAAAAATCGCAAAAGAGTGATTGAAAAAATTCATTGCATTATGAGGGACTCCATATTATATATAAATTAGAATCAAGAAAAAATGATCATTGTTATTGGACTCTACTTACTCTGTAGGTACATTACATTGATATTTAAACACATCAAGATTTAGTTTGTTGATTACAAACTGTCCAACTAAACGAAGGTAAATAATAAACTACAGTTAACAAAAATATAGTTAACTCTAATAACTTATTAAGATAGTGGTGTTTAATAATTTTGTTTTGTAAGCAAAATAACAAATGTGATAAGCCTCATCAATGCAAGCAAGCATTTGAGAAAATGGGTGTAGAAAAGACCCCCGACAAATGAAAATTCAAAAACAGAAATAGTCATTTGCAAAAGAATATTTATTTTCTATCTGTTTGTTCGTATGTTTTCCATTTTACGCTACAGCCAAGTTTTATTTTAATAATAATAAGACATGTGATCAACTAAAAGGAACGAGGGTTGAGGAAGGGATGTTGGATGGAGAATAAAGTAAATAGAGAGACCATACATAAATCTTATTGAGTTATGAGTTAATAATATTCTGTGACATGAATGGTTAGTTGATTATAATTTTATGAATCTTGTTATACAACTCAGTTAATGTATAACTTACTTTTATTATTTTAGTTTCTCTTGTCTATATATATATATATATATATATATCTTCTATCCCTTTAGTAATAATTTATATTTTTTTCTTCCTATCTTTTTATTTTTCCTGCTAAATTTTGAAGCATTAGAATTCTGAAGCATCAAAAAATGACAATTCAATATCTCATTTTCGGTCCATCTTTTCTGAGGTGCTCGATCTATTAGTAGTACACCAATGTTTGGTGGATGAAAACATTTAGCAAAATTCCAACTTTCTAGTTGAATCAGTTAAGTTAAACTCTAAGCTTATGTTATACTAAGTAATATGGTTAATTCTATTTTAGCATCTTCAACTTGGTGTATATTATCCTTCATTCTTGAAAGGGTTGTTATAGTATTGTTGGAGTCCACTCAACAATGGAAATAAATAGTCAATGGTAACAAGTCATTATTAGGGATGCCATGACAAATCATCTCAATAATAAAGCAACGTCTAACCACTTCAAGCACTCTCTAGACTTGTATTACAATGCAAGCCTACATCAGTAGGCAAAATTCTTCCCAATACATTTTGCGATAAATTTTATTTATTTATATTATATATATAGTAAAGTTTAAATATTATATCATGATATTGTATTTGTCATATTTGCTTTCATATCTTGTTCCACTATGTGTGACAAAGTAATGTAATCCTCCTATTAGTATGCATAGGTAGATGGACATGATATTTTCCTTACAATCTCATGGAAATAAAACCTATATGCATATCTAGGTCTTTATGATGTGAGATTATAGAAGTGGTCTTCGACGAGTAGAAATGCTGGTAGAAAAACTCCAAGTTTCTGAACATTGAGTATCTACTTTGATCTGAGATGACTGTAAAATAATTTATATCATAAATTAATATGAATTGAGTATCGGAAAAAGCTTATGGTGGATCTGTTGGTTTTTTGGCAGTTAATTTCAAATTAATTAAATTATAGATGCTATAACATGCTAAATCAAGTTTTTCCCACTATTGCAGAGAGTTTTTATTTTATATTGGATAAACATTTACAAATATCTCAATGTCGATACCGCATATAGAAGTGGTTTTGGATAAGTAGAAATGCTGGTAGAAAAACTCCAAGTTTCTGAACATTGAGTATCTACTTTGATATGAGATGACTGTAAAATAATTTATATCATAAATTAATTTGAATTGAGTATCGGAAAAAGCTTATGGTGGATCAGTTGGTTTTTTGGCACTTAATTTGAAATTAATTAAATTATAGATGCTACGACATGCTAAATCAACCATCATGTCAAGTTTTTCTCACTATTTAATTTCATATTGATCATCATGAATGTTGGAGTCTTTTTGTTTCTTCACTTTTCTAGATATCTTAGTGTTTAATCTACGACTCATAATAATCTTTTTATATAGGCTTGACTATCAAATATATATCATAATTTTAAAATAATTTGTTTGGAAGAAACAAGTCAGACTTTCGATCCTTTTCAAATTTAAGGACTTAGTGAAATATTTTAAATTTTAAAAATTCTAATCAAGTAAAATTACCATTTTACCCCTAGTCCCATCTCTTACTCCTTAAGTTCCATTGGTTCTCTAATAGATAGCCTTCCGTGATCTCATAATGGATTAATCATTCTTGGGGTATCAAGAAGGCAAGTACACTATTATCCAAGCCCCGAACTAGACTATAAGGTAATCACTTATATACTCATTCAATAAGGAGAAATATACACTACGCACTTTCTAGTATTAAGTGGCTGTGAATTCCATCTTGTGTAGGAATGTTCCTACCTCCAAAACAATAGGCTTATTTGGCGAACACTCTAGCTACCCTTATTCATGTGAATCAAACAACAGACTCATATAGGTAGGAGTTCGTAACATACTCAGGTTTAAGATTAAATAAGAACATAATCATCTTAGTGATGTGTTGCAAATTCTATAATGGTCTTATAAGAAATTACAAGACACATCGCGGTCCAGTCTTATACAAACTCATTGTATTTGATACCTCCACTCGCATGTCTTCACATGAAGGATTAGGATTAAATCACTTGTAACTTTTACAAAATGGGTCGTATAAACAGTGTTACCAAGATAAGGCATTTAACCTTATATGTATACTTATTAGGTTACTACTTGAACAAAATCTTCTGCATGTCAACTACACACTATTCAAGTTTAAACTAGTATCACTGGATTTTCATAAGAAGGATAATACATATTGCACATGAAAAATAATCAAATTATTTAATTGATAAATTACGAGGTTTTAGGACATAAATCCCAACATGAATGTGTCATTATTTGATCTCCATCCACCATCTTCTACTGATCTCATGAGACACTCTACTAATTTTGCATCCTCGTTATACATCCAAGTGTGTGTTTTTAGATTTCTCACGACTTGCCATACTACTACATGTTTACATATATCGAAAAAAAAGGACTAATTTTGAGACGTAATGAGATTGTTAGTCCATATTGAAATAAGTAAATGAAAATAGAACATGTACGAATGCTCGATCTTATTTCATTTTGTTCAAGTTTGAATTAGTGCATATATATTAAACATAAGTACAATAAATTATAACAGCAATGTTCCCATAATAAGTTGATTTAGAATTAATCAAAGTTAACTATAAATCCATCACAATGATTTTATGGTAACGGTCAAAACGTCATCCAATAGATTTGTGAACTAATTTGATTATGAGCTTAATTCGACCATCAATTAAATCCAATCCAAAATGACCCAATGAAAGACACTTGGTATCATTTGGGAATTGACATTTTTGTGTTTATTTTTAATTTTAAGATAATTTATAATTGGCCAAGATTTAATAAAATATAGTTTTGTCAATAATGACGTGACCGTTTATGATAGTCCCAAAATTTATGGTTCTATGCCATTGTTCGCAAGAAATTCTAAAGGAGAGAAACCTAAATTAATAAACTAAATTGATTTTGTATTTATGTAAGTAGTGTACAATCTCTAATGTATGATCTGTAATGACCCCAATTTTTATATGTCATTAATAATATAAGATTGAGATAATTACTCATAAAACATAATTTCCTTAAAATAAAATAAGATAAAAACTTATATTTTTCATCTAAAAATGAAAACGATAACTTAATAAGACTTAATTTATAAATCTTTAGCAGCGAAAATCACAAAGTTATTATCTTTAAATAAAACAAGTAAAAATGAGGTATAGTCATAATTAAAAGTATATAAATAAAATTCAACTGTGTCTCATATCTCCTCCTCATCAATGCCCAGGTCATTCTCGACGTTATTCTCGTCAACTATATAACTATCTGTAAAAAAAATTGAAACAACATGGAATGAGTATAAAAAAATACCCAGTAAATAGTTCCCATCATAAGGAACCTTTCATGCTCAAACACACACATCATGCTTATATGCATGCATACCTCAACCTAACATATAAACCAACGAACAACTTAACTTAAGATACTTGTGCTTGCTAGCATAAACTTACATATCTAAATCGTTAACTTGGTGTCATGCTATACAGAAATACCCCATATCATAACCGTCAATTCCGCATGTAATATTTATAGGGTAATTACCCCCCATAAATACCATTAACATGAACTAATTTGTTTCCTAGGGTCCAGCCTTTAGCAGAAACCATACATGTCATATCATACATCTAGCTGCATAACATAATTGCTTAATTTGGGTATTTCATGCGTAACATTAATCTTACCTAAATCCATGACACATAGGACTACTAACTTCACTACGAATGCAATGCATCACACATTATGTCATGCTTTACCTAAACATGATTTGCTATTAAACATACTTAAAATGACATGAGAAAGCCATAGAATCATAACATGCTTTGTAATACATAAAATTTAACCACCATCACCATTCAATAACAAAATATATTTATGCAACATGAATAACATAATTCAATAACAAAACAATGCAACACGTAACATAATTCACTTACAATCAAACAATAATACAACAAAACATACAAGGCGGTAACTTATGATAGAATCCACTTACCTGAACTTCATAAACTAAAGGAAATTCCTTAAAGCTTCCTAATAACAATTAGCACAACTAAAATTAGGACTCAATTACCTAAACTAAGCTTTCTCCAATAAGTTCTCATAACTAGATATGTTCACTATTCTACTAGTAGAAATCCCTTAATAATTAACCTAGTCCATAATAATCAAAATATATATATATATAAATTTGTGAAAAGTAATTTTAAATCTTCATATTAGCCTCTGATTTATATACTATAATATCGATAAAAATAATTTACTGATTTTGCAAATTTACAAAAAAAACTAGAGAAAACACATAGCACTAGTTTTCACAATTTTAAACCGTAGGTAAAACTAATCATAAAAATCAATTTTAATACAGTCAAATACATTTTAGGTTAGTTTAAAGGTGCTGGTCAAGGTCTCAAAAATTCAAAATTAACAATCCAAAATTTGATACTAAACAAGCTAAAACTATGAAAATAACATAAACTGTTAAAAACCATTATGAAGGAATTTTATGAACAATTTTAGGACCTTTTAAATTCTGATTTTCAGATCTCAAATCAAAGAAAATAAGGCCTAAACAGTACCTATTTTACCTTAATAATGAACCCTTAAAATAATCTACACAAGGAAGAATGATGCTTACCATTGGTGCGTTTTCCTCTCTACCGTAAAGAATAAAAAGAGGAAATTTTCCAGCAACTAAGAGAGCTTGAAATGATGATGGAAACCTTAGAAAATGGATATGAACATGCTTAGGTTCTATAAAAATTATTAGGAAAAATCTACTTACAAAACTAGACTAAAAGAAATCGTTCTTACCGAAAAGACAGAAAACCGCAATGAACAATCCTTGAAGGGACTTGGAAAAGCAACCACAACTCCTCTAAGGTGTGATTTAAAACATAGGATAGATGATTGAGAGGAAATTTTCAGATTTGTTTAGAAATGTTCTTGGAGGAAAATGAATGAAACAAACATAGGTAACTTAAAGGAAAACGACTTGGAAGATGAAACAAACATGAATCTTGGAAGATGGAACAAACTTCCTCTCTCTCCTCATGTATGACCAATTACTTAATGGGATTGTTAGTGTTTTTTGGTTTCCTAACTAACTTAATTACTACATGTGTCTCTTGAGTGGAAGGTGGGTTATATTGCCTAATCATGGTTAGTGGAAGGTGAGTTATATTGCCTAATCATGGTTATGAGTTAAGTAGAACTTTCTATATTCCCCCAATTAAGTTAATTTAATTAAGGTAGAAAAATAAAGAGTAAAATAAAGGTAATATGAGATTTTACTTGGTTAATTACCTTAAAATAAAACTTTGGATAAAATGTATGAAACTTTATAAATACTCAAATAATGCTACCATTACAATTACCATATTTCACAACATTTATCTAATTACTAAAGTAGTGTTGTTAATTTTGTTACTTAAATACAATTATAATCCCGCTAATCTTATTAATCTCTTATGCATATTTATTTTTGATTAACATACATAATTAATTAAACATTGATAAGATGAATCACTAAATTTTGTTGTAAATTTATTTTTAATAAGTAAATAAAATTAACTTGAGCTTAATTAGTTAGAGTATTAGAAGCCTACAATTATTAACTAGGATTGATTAAAGTTTATTGGCATAGAGCTAATTAGATTTGACTAGCTTACCTAAAAAAAACAATAATAATATAATATCATGAAAATACTGTTAAAGGTAATGCAGGGCATTACATGATCCTTTAATTCTTTCTCTTGAATTCTTTAATGATTGTCTTTGACTTGTTGATCTTGATTGGCCTTCAGGACTTGTCGGTTCTGATCGGCCTTATGAACTTATTAATCTTGATCGGTCTTCTGGTGGCTTGTTATCTTGATCGGTGTTTTGGCATCTTGTTGATATCCGAAGAGTCTTCACACAGAGTTTTATGGTCTTCGATAGTCTTGTGGTCTTCTGATCTCTGAGTCTCCAAAATCTTTAATCTTCAAAGTTTTAGTTTTTAGAGTATTTTGGTCTTTAGAAAGATACATCTTCAATTTACTTTTGAATTCTCAAACTTCTATCCTTCCAAATAAGACTCCTCTATTTATAGAATCTCTCATAAGTTTAAGTGGCATTTGTGCTTGGTTGATTTTGACCCAACCTATTAATTTAGGCTCTATTTGGGAAATGAGCTTAATATAATTTCAGAAGGTTTGAGTTTGGATCTGGGTGATTTATAGACCACACCCCTAAACTCGTGCTTGTGTGATTTTGGACCCAGTCTAGGCTTTAAGTGGATTTAGACTTATTTTATTTGGTCGAGTCTATTATAAATCCACAACAATGGTCTTAGGTAATTTCAGCTTTGAGCAAAAAAATCACCACCCAAGGAATTTTTTAATTAATTTAATCATAGGTCCAATTTTCATGTGACCTAATTTAACCAAATAAATCTAATCCAAATGGCCGAATAGAAGATATATGACATTATTTGAGAATTGTCATTTTTTGTCTTTAATTTTAATTTTGGGACATATGTAAATTTATAATTAGTCCAAAATAAAATATAGTTTCGTCAATAATCACGTGCCTGTGTTTATAATTGCCTAAAAATTTATGGTTCTACAACTACAATTCGAATATCAAATGGATACTTTGAAACACTAAAGCTATCAATAAATTAATTTTGTAATCATTAAAACATATTGTATGATTGAAGCTTGTATTGCCAATAACTCCAACTACAACTTCATTTACTCTTGGAATGTTACAAAAACTTTTTTTTTAATACAACATGTGGGGGTGGGGGATCGAAATGGTTGGAGATATATAACAATTACCGCTGAGCTACGATCGCTTTGACGGAAGGTTACAAAAACCTTGAAGGTTTACAAAGAGACTTCATTCTAATATTTATAGCTCATTTTATTGTATTTTCAATTTTAGAACTTTCATTATCTCTCTAAGTTTACTTTTGAGTTAATGGTTGTTGCAATATTGATGTACTTAGGAGTTACAATCCTTAAATTCTCTTTAGGTAACTTTTAGGGTTTCCTTATCATTTTATATCGAAGTTTTAGACTCTATATTCATCCCATGAAATCTAATCTTTTCTAGAAAGGGAATTATGACTGATATGTGTTGTGTGTTTTGTAGCGATTATGGCGAATCAGTAACTCACATCTTTTAGGAGTGTAAGGTAATTGAAAATCTATGGATGTCATTACCGAAGCCTAATTTTGGCCTTTTTAATGTTAACAAGGGAGGCTGGATAATGGAAGACTACTGGGTGTGAATTTTTTACAATTCAACTTGGGAGGATCTAGAGGCCGTTCTAATCGGATGCTGGGCTATTTGGAATAAAAGAAACAACATTACGTTTAAGGGCGAGCAGAACAACCTGGAGGTTTTTTTGAGCAAGCCACAAGATATATTTTAGAAAATATAAGCAGGAAAACAACAGATACTCTCAATTCAGGATTTGGTATCATTTAGAGCAGTGGGACGAAGACAGTTTCAAGATGGGTACCTTCTCCTCTTCGTACATGGGTGCTCAACGTTGATGCGTTTTAATCGGAAGCTCCTCAAGTGGGCAGTCTCAGTTGGATGCTCCGGACTAGGAGGAAGTAATTATCATGGCTGGGAACAAATCGGTGGTCGGCCCTAGTAGTGTCAAGGTGCTTGAAGCCATGGTCGTATTAGAAGGACTTCGGACTGTAAATTTCTTGGAGACTTTTACGATAAAAGTTGAAACGGACTTGGTGGAGGTGGCGTCACTCCTACGAGAAGAAGACATCGACTTATTTGAGATTGCTTGGGTTATCCATGAAATTCGATCTATGAAATTTTCGTGTGGAGTGGTTGATTTTTTAAAAGTGGATCGGGTGGCAAATTTTGGTGCCTCTTGATCGGTGGGCTTCAGAATATAGGGAAAGTGAATAGTGGGATCTCGTAATCTCTTGTTGGCTAGAAGCTGTGGCCATTAGGGACTTTTCTGTTGTTTTTTTAATGAAGTACTTTATTTTTAAAAAAAAAATTTTAGACCCTAGATCGAATATATGTCTTTGTTTTTACATTTTTCTTTCTTAAACTTCATTCTAAAATCTTGTTGTACTTGTTAATTGCATTACATTTTGTCCACAAAATAAAAATATAAAAAGTCGGTGTTTCCATTATTATTTTCAATTTATTATTTTCTAGGTTGTTCTAATTTGACTTGTTTGAAAGTAAAAGGTATGCATTTTGATCATCTATTCTGGAAAATCGAGAAAATAGATAACATTAATTTTTGTGTTTTTTTTCCTTACCTGAAAAACTTACAAAATCTGAATTGCTAGTGTAAAACTATAATTGTGATATAAACTAATCGATTGACATTCATGGACATCAATTAAAATCTTGTTGTCCTTGTTAATTGTATTACATTTTGTCCATAAAATTAAAATACAAAAAAGTGTTTCCATTATTCTTTTCATATTGTTGTCTCTTTAATTTCATAAATCAACATCTAATCTACAACTTATTCTTCTCTAGGTTGTTCTAATTCGACTTGTTTGAGGGTGAAAAGTATGCATTTTGATCATCTATTGTGGAAAATTGAGAAAATAGATTACATTAATTTTTGTGTTCTTTTTTTTTCCTTACCTGAAAAACTTACAAGATCTGAATTTCTAGTGTAAAACTATAATTCTGATACAAACTAATCAATTGACATTCATGGACATCAATTACTATTGAATTTTAACAACAATAAATCGTTGAGTCATAAAGTTTAGTAGTTACAGTTTTTGCACGTTCAATTTTTAGCCATTTAAGTGATGTTCGAGCAGAAAAGTGGGGTTGTGGAGTTTGAAGTTGTTAATCTGGAGAGCTGATTAGTCTATAATTGTTTATGTTTAATCTATGTTCAAGGTGCAAAGCGTTGTTTACCTTGGAGTTTTGAAGTATGTGTACATTGTGTAAACTTAAGTCTAGAGTTATGTAAGTTAAGTTTTTGTTTGTTGATTTTACCACTATAATTTTATTGTAATATGCAATTAGATCTATATTCCAATTCATTTTTCAATTTTAAATTAATTAAAAGATATTTACTCCTGTCAAATCAAATTTTGAGTTTTTATGTTACATATTATTTTAAGAATAGTTCGTAAATTCGCTGAAGTAGTTGTTTTGATTTAGTTGGGCGCAACAATTAAGATAAATAATAAGAAAAATATTATATCAAGTATAATAATTAGCAATGACTAAAAAATTAACAAAATTATGTACAGTGGCAAGCAAAGGTGTGAAATACAAAATTATGTTTACAAAATGTTGTAAAAGGGATAATTTTGTCATTTTCGATGAGATACATGGAAAATATATATATATATATATATATTTTAAGTTGATTGGGAAAGAGAGGAAGTTTTCAGCCTTCTAGACCAACATATCTATAAGTTGGACACTATCCTCTAACTCTGGTATCTACTCAAACTGTTGAATCGCCTCTTTGCATCGTGCGATCTTTAGTTCGTACTCTACCTTCGGTCAGCTGCAAGCTTCTCCAACTAAGTGGTTTGCTCATTCATTGTTGTTCGAACCATGTCTATCATTTCTAAGGTATATGAACCTTATTTCCTCTTGCCTCCATTTGTTCAAATTTCAATGAAATTGATAGTATTCCCACCCATGTCATTTGAATTTGTGTCCGACTCCTCTCATTCTCCCAACTCTGTACATGAACCCATCTCTCTATTAACAATGTTGTGAATTGGATAGAAGGATTTGCCTTGAAGAATTGTCCATCTTTCTTAAGGAAATCGAATACCCTCTCAATAACATTCCTTACAAAAGAATAATTCATTACTTCATGTTAAACAATTCTCTAGGACTTGTTAATGCATTCCCTCCTCCACACCAGAATACATTGGCATTAGGGCACCCACATCACATAGATAATAATATCATGTATTAGTGGCAGATCCAGAAATTTTTTTTCAGGGAAGCTTTATATAATATTCAGTAAATATGTTTTACGAACTTGGTCTCGAATGTTACAATTCTAAATTGTTGATCAAAAATTTTATGTTAGGGGATTGCAAAAAAATAATATGAACGTATTGATATGTATTTAGTTTATATATTTTAATGCCAAATTTTTGTATGGCGTTTTAATTAATAGGTTTCTGAACATTAAAAAAATTATATATGAATAAGTTCTTAAACTAATAGATTGTTGAACTCACACTAGTAGAAATTCGGATTCTCGTGACATTTTTAATGTTGTCACCTATGCTCCCATCACAAAAGGTATTGGTGATATTTTTAAAATATCAAGAAAAGTAGCATTCGTGATGGTTTAAAAATGTCATGCAAAATATCGTTTTCCATGACGCTTTTTAAACGTCAAGAAAAAAATTTTATGACGCTTTTAGACGTCACGAATTCTTTTTTCATGAAACGTCACGGTAAATGAGTTACCGTGATGGGTTTAGAATTTGTGACGGTTAAACAACGTCATGAAAACAGAATTCGTAGCGAGAAAATGCCACGTGACAAGCTTTTGTGACGTTTTTTAAACATCACAAAAAATGATTTCATGACATCTAAAAAACCGTCATAAAAATGATTTCGTGACGCTTTAAAAACGTCATAAAAATATAATATGCAACGTTTTGAAACGTCACGAAAAATTATATTTTGTGATTATCAGAAAACGACATAGAAAATGGATTTGATTTTGCTGGCAGACGTCAAGGAAGACAAATTTCATATAATTAAATTGTCAATCGACATCGTGAAGACATTAATTTATATAACAAAGTTAAAATCAAATAGGAACAAAGTATTCCCCAATTTGTTAGTACAATATATTAAACACATGTACATAACATGTTCAAATTGCTACAAGTTTAAAGTACATAATTAAACATGTCTCACACACCAACCCCAACAAAGAAGCTTATCCATCAATTAGTTGCATTCCTAATTGACTACTTCTTTGAGTTCGTGAAAGACCTAATGAAGAAAACAATACCCAAGTTAGATAAATGAATAACTACCTATATCAATCCTCTTCTAACATAATCTAATTAGCAATATTCACAACATTACACACAAATTTCATAAATTAATCTCTTTTATCAAGTAACAATAATTTGCTTCACTAAAAAAATAAAATGAACAAAATAAACGAAATGTCAACTAGAGCTAGCTCACTAATATGGCCAACATATATTGGAATGTATAAATGATTCGGAATTTTACATATTAAAAGCTAATTAATTAGATAAAGTAATGAAAATTATACTTACTACCTACCTTTGATTGCTCATCTACAACTAAGAAAACATATTAACGGTTTTTGCTCTAGAGCATCACATATGAAAGGCTCTAACACTTATAGTGTTACAATCCATGCAAATATTGTGCTTTCTAAAATAAGACATTGAAAAAATGGTAAGATCCCTAAGTTATGAATAAAGGGACAATGAGACTTTAGAATTGTATCCAAAATACTACAAACTATATTCTTCAACCAGTAAATGCAATGGTTATAAATTCTAACATCCATTTCTTGAACTAAATAAAAAGGTAAAATTTGAACTTACAAAAACTCTTCCTAAGAAAGGTAAAATTTGCAAACTCAATGTAAGCTACAATCATGTTGAACCAACCCTCCTCCCTCCCCCAACCAACTGTCACAACCATAATGCAAATTCTAAATTATAAGTAAAATTATCTCCATCATTTCATCACATAATTTGAAAGTAAAACAAAATTTTGCAAACTTTAAAATAAACTGTGTTGTATAAAGGTCAAGAATCTTATTTAAGTGGGTAGATTGGAGGAATCCAACACGCTAGTCAAGATGATTACAAAAAGACTCCAATTAGCATCCATAACTATCAAAACAATGTCCAGCCCATAAACCTTGCACCAAACATTATACACATAAACATATATTATTTATTCCAATGAAAATGTGACAACATTTTGCTACACAACTTGTTTGGGGAAGGGAATACCCTGAACACGTGGAGGACCTTTATTGGTGCTCCAAGATGACTCATGAGTCATGCCCAGCTTGGATAGCCGAGATGGCCGCCACCAACGCCGACAAATGCTAAGTATGAGGGCCGAGGTGAACCTGGCCCAGGTCTGACCTACCGGGGAGCTCGGTATGGGCCGAGATGAGCAACTGTCCGGCGTGATTATCGGGCGTAACCGTCGGTCCCGAGATACCGAGTGTAACCGACGGTCTCGGGATTACCGAATGTAACCGTCGCTAGATTAGCGGGACCACCACCCATAAGTAGAGGACGTCACTCCCCGATCAGGTACGATGATTCTGGCTTCGAACTAAACTTGGAATCCGACCTATACTGACTTGATCGTCGGAGTGCTCACCTTTTTGTGCAGGTCCGCCCTAGTGTTCAGGTCGGTCCGGAGGCCGAGTTCGAGCTACAATCAGGAACACACTGTTGTGCACATCTTTGCATAAACACAACTAAACAAAAGTATCTTTAATTTAGAGACATCTTATTCCTAGGCATCCTATCTCTATGAATATTATTAAACTAAAACCTTCAACCAAATAAGTCATAAAATTTAGAATTGATCTTGTTCATGTAAGTTCATTAGAACCTCTTATATTAAAAAAAAAAAAAAAGTCATTCGAACTAATAAATTATTAAACTTAAAAGAATGGTTTAATAGGTTAAAAATCTATTTAACATAAAATTGGAAATTAGGATACTTATTAGATGCAAAATACTCAATATTTATAAATCAAACGTATAGTTTATACACTTAAGTTGGTTCAATAAAATATAAAATAAGGTTTTCTATGTGCTAGAAGAAAGAGAATGTTAAATTTGAATTAAATAAATCAAATTTTTTTATTTTATAAGAATTATATAATTTTTGTGCAATCAAATATTTTTCAAAATAATTTACTTAAATGAGAAATAAGTTTTAATTCATTTCTATTTATATTTAACACCAAAGAAAAATATCAAAATAGAAAAAAAAAACTAAAAGATTTATAATATATCATTGCGATATTTTACTTTAAAATAAAATTTGTTTCGTTAAACAAAGAAGAGTTAAATTTAAAAAAAAAAATAAAAGGTTTATAATATATCATTGTAATGTTTTTCTTTTAATAAAATTTGTTTATTTAAATACATAATAATTACTCTACGTTTTTTATTTTTTATAAAAGAAAGAAAATCAATTTTTTCTAAAGTAAAAGAACAGTTAAAGTTAAAATCAAAAAGAGAAAAGTAAAAGAAAAAAGAAAAAAAAAAGTTAAAACATTTTTTACGTTTGACATTACCAGTGGGCACAAACCTATTCCATTACATTTAAAACACAGTGTTTATATTAATTCTATGTCGTTCAAAGTTGAGGGGGCCAACGTGCATTCGCCTCTGTCATGTATAATAAAACATTGTTCGATCTATAACCTTATGGATGCTATTCACATTAAATATGTCATAATGTGAATTTTGGTTATCTTTGGGAACCTTCAAACCAGTGGGTCATGCAATTATGTCCTCATGAACTATGGAATTGTAGCGGACCCTTTCTGGACTGGCATCACAAATATCGAGGAGCAATCAACATGTATGTTTGTTGCGATCTCATCCTTTCTCGTTCGCTATGTTGGGCGATCAATAACACTTATATTCATCATGATGTACATGTCATCTACTGCACTCAATAATTATGTTGACAAACAACACATTTTACTTGAACAAGCTAGATAATTTAAAGACTCCTTATACTGAAGAATTATGGATATATTCATTATTTTTACCTTTAAACATTTTCATTTTTCATCAGTACATGATGGAGTGATTGGCTCGGATTTTTTCAACAAGACATCGTAGAGTTGAAGGACTGCATTGAGATATGTGTTAAAATGCCTAGACACTGTCATCTCACACATTACAAATTGTTACAAACTACTCGATCTTTTATGTTGTGAGATAAGATGTGAAAGAATATAGCGACCATGTCCTCTATATCAACATATTGGGTTGTTGACAAACATAAATCCTCTTGTCCTAAACATATTACAAAGTATTATAAAACATCTCATATCCATCCTCGTACTCTTATGACAACTTATGTTGTCTTTGTAGATGAGTCGAAATAAATTATTTTTCTAATATGATGTCTAATAGAAGGTGATCAATTCTTTATCCTCTTGTCGTTGTTAAGTAACATATCTAAAGTTAGAAACTTAATTTGGGTAGTGATAATAATTGTCAAAATAACTACCAGTTATTTGTTGTCCATATAATAAACAAGAGGATCGAAACTTATTACTTAAACACAGGTCCCTTCATATTAGCCATAGATAAGTCCAACAAAGGGCTGACGAGTAATTTGATCCTTACGTACATATTATAACCAATCCAAAGATGAACCCTACAACCATATGCATAATAATTTGTGATCTTCCCGCATGAACAAGTTGTCTCGGCAACCCTTGTGCCAGAGCACTTTCAATAGTATATGAATGAGATTGTAGCAAGTTAAAAAAATTGCCTCTACAGGGATTGTTATAACATAAATATTCCAAATCCTTCTCAAGAATCAAGTAACCAAAGTACTTAACGCTTCGGTCTTCAAACACTAAAATTTTAAGTTATTTAGCTTTACAATAAATGAACATTAAATATGGAACGATCAACATAAATAAGAACTAGGGACTAAAATATCCACAAATAAATGACAAGGAGGGTTAGATCCTTACACCATTTGTTACTGACCAATGCTCTAGAATTGAAGAAATTAATTCTACTAGTTAGACAGACACAATATCCTCCTAGATTATCCAATATTTGATTACCTAACTTGCGTTGTCTTAATGAACATTCACAAACAGTTTATAGCTATACTAGATGAATCTAATTCATAAGTACCTCACACTCTGCATACAGGCGTAAATCTAGCATCAAGCAAGGTTAAGCACACCTATCAAGTTCTTCTAAACCTAACAGAACAACTATTCATAAATGTTGATGAGGTATTCATAACTATCAAAATAAAAGCTAACCTACTCAAATATAAAATACTTCAATAACAAACGAAATGATGTTATAGACGAAAGCCTCAAACCCCATTTTATGGGTTTAGCTCATGTCAATTACGACAATACATAGAAAGAAAAAATAATACAACTTGTAGATACCGTACTTTGTCCGACTTATTTTTCATATTAAGCATATTACTTTAGTTCAATGTTTCTTTTGATTATTCTATTTAATAACAAAATAGCAAAATTAATAAAATTGATGACTTTTTTTTTTAATCTGAAGTTGTTATTTAACAAAATCCATTTTTTTTATTTATTTACTTTTATTAACAAAATCCAATTGTTTATTTTTTTTCTCAACTACTCCCCTAAGTTCTTATATCTCTCTTCTTTTCTCTATCCGTATCTCCATTTTCTACCCTTCTCTCTAGCCACTCTCCCACCATTTTCTCCATATTACTCAACTTCTCATTTTCTTCATCCCTAATTTTCTTCCACATTCTTTTTTTTTCGTTATTTCTCTCCTTCCCTTTCTTCATATTCGACGCTTCATAGGAGGTAAGGTTTATTTTCTTTATTTTTTTTTCTCGCACGTTTACTCCACTCCCACTTTTTTCTCTTTCCTTCTTTTTTTCCTCTTCCCACCCTTGCACATGGTCTTCTATCTCCTTTTTCCCTAAGTTTCATATTGCCTATATAAGTGTTTAGATTTTCTTGAAATGGGGGGAGAAAAGGGATTGGAAGATTACTAAAATTTTGTTACTCCAAAAGTTTGGTTCTTATATCTCTAAGAAATTTATTTCGGTGGAATTTCACTAAAGGTTTGTGGTATTCTTTATTTTTAAATTCACAAAATGTATGTCATAAGATTAGTAGGATAATCTCTGATACCAAAATGTTAAGAAACCCTTGAAAGTTTGATCTAAGAACCTTGCTATCGACAAGACCCATAGAACTCAATCCCAAAAACCCCGAAAACAAGTATGGAATCAAACCAAGGAAAAGTGTAAGAACGGATTACCTTGATGATCAATATCAAGAGTAGAGAAAACTCGTGATTCGAATCACTCCACAAGAGGTATGATCAACACCGCTTGAATGATCCTAATATGCAAATTCTAAAGACACGAGAAATTGCACAAGAAATGGGAGATAAAGCTCACAACCAAGCTAATGAGAAAACTCACTTTTCATTAAACTTGAAATTATGTTTACAACAAGACATCTCGAGGCTATATATAGCCATCCTAGCAAGCCATATGAAAAGTCTTAAGAAAATGAAAGGACTTGTAACTTACAAGAAATGAAAAGACTTGGAAATGAAAAGACATAACTTACAAGAAATGAAAAGACAAGCAAATGAAAAGGTTAAGAACATGGAATGCCAACCAAAATAAGTGCAATCGGGTCCATAATGAGAGATGTGAGTGTTTGACTTGGTTTTTGAATTGAATGAGTTGACTTTGACTTGTCTTGATGGAGTTGACTTTGACCTTGACCAAGTGGACTTTAACTTGCCTTAAAAACACTTAAAAATGCATAACTTGCACCAAATTGAAGTGAATTGTTTCAACATCTTGCACATCTTCCTTTAATTCTCGTGTCGAGTTCACGAACGCTTGGACAGGAAGTAGTAAGGCTTGTTGAAGTTTCCGAGCTCTTGATCTTGTAATCGGTCCATGAGGCATGACAAAGGGAGTTCCTTGGTTCATATCATCTTTCTTTTACAAGTCTCATTTAGTATGCTGTTAATATTTTCTCCCATGTCTACTTGCCTTATTTTGTTAATTTTTGTTCCCCTCCATGTAAGTTGAAATTTGTTTAACTGATTTGCTAATTCATTTTCCATGTCAATTCTATTTTAGATTTTAATGTATGAGGT
>NW_019104981.1:0-28366 GCF_001995035.1 Momordica charantia
CCGAGATGGCCGCCACCAACGCCGACAAATGCTAAGTATGAGGGCCGAGGTGAACCTGGCCCAGGTCTGACCTACMGGGGAGCTCGGTATGGGCCGAGATGAGCAACTGTCTGCGGCGTGATTATCGGGCGTAACTGTCGGTCCCGAGATTACCGGGTGTAACCGGCGGTCCCGAGATTACCGAATGTAACCGTCGCTAGATTAGCGGGACCACCACCCATAAGTAGAGGACCTCACTCCCCGATCAGGTACGATGATTTCTGGCTTCGAACTAAACTTGGAATCCGACCTATACTGACTTGATCGTCGGAGTGCTCACCTTTTTGTKCAGGTCCGCCCAAGTGTTCAGGTCGGTCCGGAGGCCGAGTTCGAGCTACAATCAGGGACACACTGTTGTGCACATCTTTGCATAAACATATATATATATATATGTTAGTGACATTTTGTTGATATTTTTCATATTTTGTCGATTTTCTTGTACTATGATGGAAATGTCGATGTTCAACCCATAGAAATAAAAAAGCGAGCATAGCTCAGCATGATATAATTAAAAATTTTAAAAGATTTAAGAACAAAATTGAACAAATTATGAAATATTCCCAACACAATCTTGAAAATTCCGGATTAAAAACATATAATTTATGTCATTAATTAACTTCATATTTAAAAGAGAAAATATAGAAACAAGATGTGGAATAAAGTCCCAAATATGTCTTAAAAAGAAAAAAGTGGAAACGACAATGAGACAGAGAAAAAAGAAAAAGAGGAAAATGGAAGAAATAAAAAAGAGATCAGGTTTGTCTTAAACTTCCTCTCTCCTTTTTTTTTTCCCCTTCTTGCCTTAATCTCTCTCTCTTCAATTATAATTTTTTTTCCTACTTTTATTTCGTAGAGTTAACTATATTTAGGTTGACCAGAAGTTTTGAACCTTTTTACTCATTTCTTATAAATTTGAATGAGGAATTATAATTAGAAAATTTTCTCTCGTATATGATCTTTTTCATCTCTAGTATTATGCCGGTATATAAGTTTATCACTAATCAATTTTAACTTTTACTAATAGTGAGGCTAAATTGAAACTTTTATAACAATAATAGGGAGTAAATTTGTAAAAATCTCAAATATTATGGTCTAAAACAACGTATATTTAGCCTATCTATTATTATTAGTATTTTATCTATGTCAAAATAATCTATATCTATAATATATTTAAAATTACGAACGTGGAAGAAATGTTTTTTTTTATTTATAAAATTAACCTTGATTCTTTTATGTAATACTTAAATTATTATTATTATTATTATTTTATGATGCTCAAGTAGAGAGGAGGGGCACATGAATGAACCGATACCTGAACGAGAGAGATCCTGAGATGATGGAAGAATGGTCATGAAAGGCTTAAAAGAAATTATAGTCACTACCTTATACTAACAAGGTGTCTTTTCGGTAACTCAATCGTAAGAACTCCAAAATTAAGCGTGCTTGACTTGGAGCAATCTTCAGCTGGATGACCGAACCTAGACGGTAACACGGCTAGGTCGCAGGTCTCCAACCAAGGGATAATCTACACTCTTCTAAGTAGCTCAAAACTAGACGATAGCGCGACCGGGTCGTAGGGAAATGTCGAGGCAATTAGGGTCAAATCCAAATTCAAAATCCTAGGCCTGTGATGTTACTTTTTTTTTAATTAAGATAATTGTGATAACTACTCTCACGCAAATAACACAAACTATAATCGAAGTCAAAACGAGGATAGCTCAACAATAATTGGCATATACATCTAACTAAGAGATCGTGAGTTCGATTCTCCACCCATACATATTGTACTAAAAAACTTATATAATAGAAAAAATATAAAAAAGGAGGAGGTCCAAAAAACCGTTTTTGGACTAATTTGTTATTTTTCTAATTTATAAATTTATCAATTGTGTTGTAGAAAATTAACGAAAAACAAGTAATTAATTAATTTATTTATTTATTGTCAATAGTTAATTAATTAATCATCCATAATAATTAATTAATTAACCATCAACCATGGAGATGGAATCTAAAAAGTTGAAATATGAAAAAAATTGTTATTTAACTTACGAAAAAGTTAATAATTTTTACTAATAATAATTAATAAAATTTCAAAAAAATTTTAAAAATTAATTAATTATCAACCATCATAATTATCTGAAAATCTAAAAAAGTTAGGAATATGAAAAAAGTTTTATTTAATTTAAGGAGTTAACGATTTTTCACTAATAATAATAAATATAATTTAAAAGGTTTTTAGAATTTCAAAATATTTGTAACTGCTTCCTCGTCTACTAATATAAAAACATTTTATTCCACCATTTTTCGCCAACACTTTGAGCTCTATTTTATTCTTCACTTTTAGTTTACTCTCATTTTATTGCACTCCAAATAATATTACATATTTTAGAAAAAAATGTCAATACTTTTATTTTTCACACAAATTAGACTTATTTCTTCTGAGGTCTTAGCTTCTTTTTTTTTTTTTTTAAACTCAAATCAAATTATGTTATTTATGTAAAATTCTAAACTTGTTGCTAAATTAATTTAAGAATACATATTTTTATTTTGTCATTTATATAATTAGCTCAATAAAAATAGAACAAGAAACATAAGATTATATATATGGCAAATTGTTTAGCTTGTCAACAACAAAAAATTAAAAATTAAACTGAAATTTTGTTTCGTGGAAAGACATTTTATTTGACTAAAATTTGACCCAAAAAAATAAGTGACCCACGAACCCATTGAAATATAATATTTCATTGACAATGACGTTGTTACTTTTTAAGGTATTCAGATTAGCTTATGTGCACTTCGACTAATTTCAATAACTTCTTGATACTACATTTGTTTGTGATTATCTATAATATTCATAGATAGTGGATCTAATTTTTATTTTTAGTTCTTGTCAAAATTCTAGTTTAATTCTACAAATTTTTGAATTATGATTTCTTAGGATTTTATCTCTATAGCGGATGGGATGGAAACAACAAAAAGATATTATCTTTTTTTTAAAGAAGGTTTCTTTTTCTAAAATTTTAATTTTATCTTCAAAATATCTAATCAAATTATAAAATTGAAGGTAGAATTAAAATTTTTTAAGCTCATATAAGAGTAAGATTGGAAATCAATTAAATTGTTCAAGATGTTCATAACCTATGTTGCTAGCTTCAATTATGTTGTTTTTTTTTTTGAACAAAAAGATATTGATTAAAGGAAAAATGCCTCTTGGGCTACAGAAGAAGGGTAGTCACCCTAGTTAGGTTTAATAACCATAAAGGAAAAGAACTTTGCCAAAAGCATAAATGGCTAGGTTTAATTATGTTGTTAACACCGTTTCAAAAAATAATAATAATAAAAAAATTATGTTTTTAACATTTTATTAGTTTCAACTATACTCCCCCAATTATAAGATTTTTCTAAAAGAAAAAAAATATGAAACTGTTTATTATTTATTGTTCTTTTAAAGTTTAATTAAAAATAATAGATGAAAGACGATTACACGATTTAATTTTTAATACTTGTTGTGCATGTTATAAAAAAATTTTATAAATTGATACATTTTTACATTCTTGAAAGACAAAAAACAAGAAGTGAAGAACACAAGAAAATTAAATTTTTGTTTTTTAAAATTTGTATGGTGTTTTGAATGTTTCTTAAAAAAATGAGTAAACAAAAAATATATAACAATTATCCAATACATACATTTTTAACATTTTGGAAAATAAAAAGCTAGAGATAATAAACAAAAGTGTTATAAAAAATAAGGAAATAATCCAAATCTATACATGAGTAATGACTAGAAAATAGACCCTAAAATCTAAATAAATAAATATTAAATTAGTCCGGGGAGCAATTCATAGTTCAATTAATTAATAAATATATTGACAAAAATGTTGTAAGTTCAATCCCCACTCACAAATTTTTGAACTTTAGAAAAAGAAAAAACAAGGGTTCATTATGATTATACCCTCTTTTACATTGCAAAAATTAATAAAGTTAAATTATAAATTTTGTCGCTAGAGTATAAAAACTTTCTAACAATTTTCTGTACAATTAACTAACCTGAATAATTCTCCCTTCCACAGAAATATTTGAACACAACAAAAATATTCAAATAGGAATAAAACTATACAGGCACAAGAATAACGACACACCAAATTATACTGGTTCACCACTAAGGGCTACATCCAGTCTTTCACTCAGATTTTGGTAATTCACTAATAACTATTTAAGGATTGGAATACAAAACCCTCCAAAAAAAAAAATCCCCTAGAGGTCCCAACAAAAGCCCTATAGCTTTTAAGTATTATAACACACTATACTTAGGTATAGGAATGAAAAACACTCACTAAACCCACTGAATATAAAATTCTTTTCAACACTGCCCACAACCACTCAAGTCTCTTTTATTTGGATTCTGTACAAATGAAACCTTAACATAAAGTCTCTATTTATAAGAGGCCAAATATTCTAATTCTTATAGGAAAACAATATTGTAATCCTCATAAGACAAAAATATCCTACTCCCTGTAGGAATTGGTAATAGTGTTGAAAAATCATTTTCTTCATAGGATATGAGTTTCCTGTTTTGGCTCCATAATCCTAATAATCTCCCACTTGGAGGCAAAACGACAATTTATCTGCCTCCCACTGCATCAACAGTGCCCCATCAACTTCTTGACACCCTCTGTCAAGGTACAGTTCTGACTCCTCTATCAACGAACTGATCCACACTACTCAACCCTACCCAAACATCGTCTAACTCTATCTCGAGACTGGGCAGCTCTACGTGGTCTTGTCCCCCAGACTTAGAGACAGCCACGTACTCCCACTTGATCTAAGTGGTCCTCGTCGCTTCCTTTCTTGATAAAACCCAACGACCTCTGAAGGAAGATTCCCCTGATGACTTGGCGCTCCCATCCAAGTTTGTTGCCACACTAGAAACGGAACATATATCCTTCAATGCACTAATTCGCCTATGTGACTTCACCAGCTCGCCTGAACGCCTGATAGTTGAGGTATGAACTCGATGGCCTATCAAATTCCCGTTTCGCTTTTCTGTACTTCTCAACTGTTTAACTTGAGCTGATGGCAGATTCTTCTGATCTGTTATGGCCATCAATGTTGCTGGTCCTCTAATGTCTTGCCCTGAACCATCTACAGCTACTTTGTGCATAATCTGTCTTAGTGAACCCTTGGCAACCTGAAACCCTGACACATAAATAGAGATCTCTTGTGGCCTGTTTCTACCACCCTGGATTCTCTCTTGAGCTTCCAGCTGCTGTAGCCATCGTCATTTAACTTCCCTGCGGATAACAAATTAAATCTGAAGCTAGGAATATACTTGACACCTCGTAATACCAACTCGGCCCCTTCGCCTATCTTCAAACAAACATCTTCAATTCCTCTCACCTTAGAGATACTCCCATTCCCCATCTTCACTGAGCCATATTCACCTATAGTAAGAGATGAGAACCAACGTCTGTCTGAAGCAACGTGCACTGATGCTGCAGTGTCCACAACCCACTGGTCTATAGATATGTTCCTCTGAACACAAGCCAGAAACTCTTCAATCTGTTCTTCTTCTATTACAACATTTGCAGTAGTGTTCCCCTTCTCAAGATCTTCTTTAAACTTCCTGCAAAAGTGTTCAATGTGTCCCTTCTTGTGGCACTAAAAACACTCCACTTCTCCACTGGAACTCCCACTACCCCTGCTATATCTCTACTGCTGCTTCCCATTGTAACTCATCTTTACCTTCCCTTTGTTCTGAGCTACCAAAGTTGATCCACCCTCGTTTTCTGCCCCTGAAGTAGATGCAACATTTTCCCCAATTTTCTCCGGGCTTCCTCAAATAAGGCGACATTACAAATAGCTGTAAATTTCAAGCTATTTTCCCCTAGCGAATTCAACACCGCGGTCTTCATTGTCTCCCAACTGTCAGGCAAATACGTCAACAACCTCATAGCTTTCACCTCCTCGTCAATCTTAACACCCATCCCTTCTAAATTGTTCAAGATATCGGCGAGTTCATTAATGTGGGAATTCACAGAGGTTCCCTCCTTCATGTGGATATTAAAATACCTCGTCCATAGAAGTATTTTTGTATTAGCAGAAGATTTTTCATACTTGTCTTGCAATGCCTTCAACAAATCTTTCGCTGTAGTCTCTTTCGCTACCAGACTACAAGCGTTCATTGATAACGCCATTCTGATGTTCGCAACGGCCTGTTCATCAATCTCATTCCAATCCTTGTCTACCATCCCTGCTGGTCTCTCCCCTAAAGTCTTATGTATCTTTTTGCACGTAAGAAGATCCTTTACCTGCATCTTCAAAAAACTGAAATTCTCTCTATTGAACTTCAAGACCCTTTTATAATAATGATGTGCTTGATATCTGTCACCCATGATGCTGCAACCCTACAGCTCTGATACCACTTGTTGAGAAATTAACTTACATGAATAATTTCCCCTTTCACAGAAATATCCAAACACAACAAAAATATTCAAATAGGAAGAAAACTGTAAAAGCACAAGAATAACGACACAACAAATTATAGTGGTTCACCACTAAGGGCTACGTCCAATCTTCCACTCATATGTGGGTAATTCACTAATAACTGTTTAAGGATTGGAATACAAAACTTTCCCAAAAAATATCCCCTAGAGGTCCCAACAAAAGCCTTCTAGCTTCTAAGTATTATAACACACTATACTTAAGTACATGAATGAAAAACACTCACTAAACCCACTGAATACAGAATCCTTTTCAACACTGCCCACAACCACTCAAGTCACTTTTATTTGGATTCTGTACAAATGAAACCTTAACATAAAGGCTCTATTTATAAGAGACCAAATATTCTAATTTTTATAGGAAAACAATATTGTAATCCTGATAAGACAACAGTATCCTACTCCCAGTAGAAATTGGTAATAGTGTTGAAAAATCATTTTCTTCATAGAATATGAGTTTCCTGTTTTGGCTCCATAATCCCAACACGTTTTACTGTACTAAAAATCTTAAAAGTTATTTTTATTTAGCCAGTATATTTTAATAAGATTATTTTTTTTCGTTGTACACATTAAAAAGACTTTAATAACATCTTAACTTTCAATTCTGTACAGAATGTAGCTAAATATACCAATGGTTTCTAATCTTTTAGGTTTATAATAATTTTGTTCTCATTTTCTAAAATTCTCAATATGGTTTATAAAATTTTTTCAATTAGATCCTCCCATGAAAAAAAAAATTGTTAACAAAAAGTTGACAAATTATTAAATTATTATTTTATTAACACAAAATTTAACTCATCCATTAACAAAATCTGACTCACTCATCATCAAAGTAAATTTCTTCTAAGTAGCATGTCATATCCAAATATATTAACAAAATAATAATTTAATAATAAACCAACTTTATATTAACAAAGAGTATATATATATTTATTTATTTATAGAATGATATAATTGAAAATTTTAATCTATTAAAGAACCCATTTGAGAAAATTATGAAATATTTAATAATATATTTATCCCAACACAATCTTGAAATTCCGGATTCAAACAAATATAATTTATGTCATTAATTAATTTCATATTTAAAAGAGAAAATATAGAAACAAAATGTGCAATAAATTCCCAAATATGTCTTAAAAGAAAAAAGTGGAAAAGACAATGAGATAGAGAAAAAAGAAAAGAGAAATATGGGAGAAAGAAAAAAGAGATAAGGTTTATCTTAAACTTCCTTTCTTTTTTCTTCCTTCCTCGTTGAGGAACCTGTCCTAATCTCTCTCTTCAATTATATGTGTTAGAAAAAATATAAACAGAATCAAACTCAATGAAATAAGGATTCTATTTTAACACACAACCATAACAATAAATCAATGAAGAAAAAATATTAATCAGAAAACAAAAGGGTTTTAGAAAGTCTGTGTATGGGTTGAGACGCGTTGACGAACTCTGTCCTTAGAGAAGACGTGCCCCCACTTGCACTATGTTGTTCGGCCCTCCACTCCTAGGATACAACACCCTCCAAGAGACCTTGTGTGCAGCTAAGCTCTCTCACGAATCCCACTTAACTTGTATGCTCATAAAAAGACAAAAGAAATGTTTTAGGAGAAGAAGATGTGAAGTTTTTGTGTGTGTAGTTCTCCTCTACAACCCCTCTTATATGGTATTTGAAGGGATTAAAAATAGGTTCTAATTTAAAACTTAACAAACTTTGCTAACTCACTCCTTGGCACGAGGGAAAGACCAAACTAATTTTCTATTAAAAGAGTAACCAATTGAGTCAAACTTTAGAACATCTTTTAATTTTTCAACAATCCCCCACATAATTAAAGATTTTCTAAAAGTTTAACAAAGTTTGTTTTCATTTTGAAAGGAAAAAAAAAGATGAGCATTCTTACTATGTAATAGGTGTAGGTACCTTTTGGGTTTGAACCTTCACTTATAAATGTACATTTGAAAGAATCGTAGCGAACTAAGTCTTGAACAAGGTCTTTGAGTCAAATTTCCATTTACCCCACACATAGTACAAGCAAGTTTAGGATTCTAGTCAATTTTGCGCCTTAGACGATCATGCGCACATATCCTGTTCATGAGTGTTTTAAGGTGTAGCCGAAACACCTATTGTGGCGACCCCACCACAAAACTCATATAGGTGTTGTTTGTGATCAACACTCTACATAATACATGTCTTAGTTTCATTCAGAGTTTAACTCTTCCTTATCATCACAATTATGAGTACTACCTCCATAGGAATGGGACTCGGAGTATTCCTACATTATTATAACTAGTGCTCCCATAGTCCACTCCAACTTCGTTGTTACCCAATGGACCTCTTTCATGAGATCTCCAATCTTTGAGGTTGGATGTCCATTGTGGTGACTATCTTATGGGCTTCAGTCCCATTCCCCTTGATGCTTCAATAACTCGCTTGCGCGCCAAGCCTTTTGTAAACGGATCCGCTAGGTTCTCTTTAGACCTAACAAAGTCAAGAGAAATCACACCATGCGATAATAATTGCCTGGTAGAGTTATGTCTAATACTCATGTACCTACTTTTGCCATTATAGATTTTATTATTATCATTAGCTATGGTAGCTTGACTATCACAACGTAAAGGCACAGTAGGATTACAATTTAGAAAGAAAGGAATATCAGTAATTAGACATCTTAACCATTATGCCTCTTTACTAGTTAAATGTAAGACAATAAGTTCAGCTTCCATGGTGGATCTAAAAATTAATATTTGTTTAGTAGACTTCCATGCTATTACACCACCACTCAAGGTAAAGATATAACCACTAGTTGCTTTAGTTTCATCTGACTCAGAGATCCAATTAACATCACTAAATCCTTCTATTATTGATGGATATCCATTATAACAAATACCCAAATTAGAAGTACTTTTAGTATCTGCACAACCTTTCAATAGCACACCAGTGATATTCACTTGGATTACAAGTATATCTACTTAACCTATTAACAACATATGCAATATCGGGTTAGGGTGCAATTAGCTAGATACATCAGTGAACCAATTATTTGAGAATATTCATGTTGTGATATAGGTTCTCCTATATTCTTTTTAAGCTTCGAATTTGGATCATAAGGGGTAGAAACATGACTCAAATCAAAATAATCAAATTTCTTTAATAAATGCTCCACATAATGTGATTGAGTCAATATAAATTCACTATCACTTTTTAACCAATTTAACACCTAATATGACATCAACAGGACCTAAGTCTTTCATGTCAAAATTATTTGACAGAAATTCTTTTGTTTCATTGATAACATTCACATTAGTGCCAAATATAAGAATATCATCAACATACAAACAAAGGATAACACAAGTATCTTCTAACATTTTAATGTAAAGACATTTATCAGAATCATTAATGAAAAAACCATAAGAAATAATCACACTATCAAATTTCTCATGTCATTGTTTAGGGGTTTGTTTTAGTCCATAAAGAGACTTAACTAAATTTTATGTTCTTGACCTAGTTTTATAAACCCCTCAGGTTGTTCCATGTAAATTTCTTGTTCTAATTCACCATTTAAAAAGGCAGTTTTAATGTCCATTTGATGAATTTCTAATTTCAAAATAGAGGCAATGGCTATTAAGACTCTCATAGTAGTCATTCTAGCTACAGGAGAGTAAGTGTCAAAAAAGTCTACACCTTCCTTTGACTATACCCTTTTGCAACTAATCTAGCTTTAAACTTATCTATAGAACCGTCAGTTCTGAGTTTTTTTCTTGAAAATCCACTTACAACCAATTGTTTTACAACCATGTGGACGTTTAGTTAAGATCCAGGTATTATCGACAAAAGTAACTTCATTTCACTATTAATAGTTTCTTTCCAAAAATGTGCATCTATAGATTTCAGTGCTTCTAAATATGTGCTAGGGTCACTTTCAACTGAATAAGTATAGAAATCATCACCAAAATTCTTACTAACTCTATTCTTTTTACTTTTCCTTTGTTCAATTGGTTCTAAATTAGGGCCACCTCTTTAAACCCTAATCTTTCATTAAGTTGCTTGTTCAAATAAATCTTTATAGGAAAAATGTTTTCAAAGAAAGTGACGTCACGAGATTCTATAATTGTATTTTTTGTAAATTCAGAAATATCTGAATTTAGAACAAGAAATCTATAGGTAGTGCTATTTAAAGATTACCCAACAAAAGTGCAGTGAATGATTTTAGGACCTAGTTTTCTTTTTTTATTAATAGGGATATTAACTCAAGTTAGGGACTTTATTTTTCCAAATCTCGTACGGAGTTTTATCAGAATTTTTATAAATAATTCTATTCAAAATTAAACATGCTTCACCCAAAAACTTAGTTGGTAGACCAGAACTCAATAACCTGACATTAACCATATTTAATAAGGTTCTATTCTTCCTCTCTGCTACACCATTAGATTCAGGTGCATAAGGAGAGGTAACCTGATGAATTACGCCATGCAATCTATAAAATTCATTCATTTCTTCTGAGCAGTGCTCACCTCCCCTATCAGATCTTAAAACTTTTATTTTCTTTTCTTACTGATTTTCTGCCTCAGCTTTATAAGTTTTAAATCTGCTAAACACTTCATCTTTAGTGCTAAGTAAATAGACATGACAGTATTTAGAGCAATCATCCACAAAACTTACAAAATATCTTTTTCCTCCATGTGTCAAAGTATTATTGCAGTCACAAACATCACTATGAATTAATTCTAGCAACAAGGAATTTCTTTCTATTGATTTAAATGGTTTCCTAGGTTGTTTTGCTTGTACGAAACTTTCACATTTATCTTTATTATTTAAAGCAGATTTAGGTATTAATTCCATATTCATCATTATATTTATTGAGTTAAAATTCACATGTCCAAGTCGACCATGTCAAATATCAGAAAATTGAACATTTGCAATAACATAAGAATAACATGGAGATTTATAACTGTTAAAAGACACTACATTGAGTTTAAACAAGCCATCTACCAAATAACCTTTACCAATAAAAGTACCATGTTTGCTAAGTACTATTCTATTAGATTCAAAAATAACTTTAAAGCCTTGTTCTACTAGCAAGAAAACACTGACTAGATTTTTTGAAATTGAAGAACATGTAAAACATTGTGCAATAAGAGGTCTTTGCTCGAAGATAAGTTTAATAAAACTTCTCCTTCTCCTATTGTGACGGCCTCATTTCCATTTCCCATCTTCACAGATCTGGTACTCGATTCCTGGAACAAATAGAATAGTTTCTTATCAGCACAAACATGTACATTCGCACCAGAGTCAAGCCACCAATCATTTTAGTTGAGAACTAAATTTAACTTGGAATTGCTGATATAATACCCATTCGATGGGAGAGTGGAGTCGGCTTGGTTTGTAGTGGCCACGTTGGCTTGTAGTTGTGAATGCGACTGGGGTGTTCCATCTTTACGAAGAAAGCAATCTTTTGCCAAGTGGTTGGTCTTGCCACAAACGTAAAAGGGGGGACCCCATCTTTTTTGAATAATATTCTTATCCCTTAGTTTATTGTTCTGGTGATATTTTTTAGGGCTATCTCTCTTGAAGCTCTTGGGCTTTGGTTTATAGGATTTATCAATCATAAGTGCTTTTGCTTGACTACCAGAATTGGATATTTCTTTTAGATTTTCACGATATCTATCCTCAATTGTTAATGACAAAATTAGTTCATCATAAGAAAAGCTTTCAGGCTTTTGTTTTAAGGTTCTTTAAAAATCTACCTAAGAAGGGGGCAAAACTTTAATAAGAAATGAAATCAGTACAACATTGTCAAACTCAATCCCCTTCATTTTTAAATCAAAAATCATATTTTCAAATCCATGAATTTGATCGCATACAGATTTTCCATCGACCATTTTGAAATCAAAGACATTTTCAACTGCATACCTTTTAAAGCTTAATTTTTCTGACCCACATTTCTTTTCTAAAGCTTCCCATATTTCTATGGAATTTTCAGTTGAATAAAAGATTTTATAAATACTATCAGACACAGCACTCAAAATATTACCATGACACAAAATATCTTTTTCTTCAAGTCTCTTATCGACATTAGTTTTACTAGAGTCAGAGTCACTAGTTTTGGAGGTTTGCAGGCTTCTTTAGAGGTTTCACATATTTTTTCTTTACCTTTTTCACAAGCAGATATGACAGAGAAAATAGCTAAAGTTGTGAGCCAAAACTTTATCTGTTGTTGCCAACATTTGAAAATTTTTCCGATAAATTTTTCAGGTTTACATGAATATTTAGACTTATGAGATGAAGTCATGGTGATGAATACAATAAACAAAATTTCTAGCATCCTTTCTAAGATTGTTAGAAAAAATATAAATAGAACCAAACTCAATGAAATACGAATTCTATTTCAATACACAACCACAACAATAAAACAATGAAGAAATAATATTAATCAGAAAACAAAATGGTTTTAGAAGGCCTGTGTATGGGTTGAGGCGCGTTGACGAACGTTGTCCTTAGAGAAGACGTGCCCCCACTTGCACTATGTTGTTCGGCCCTCCACTCCCAGGATACAACACCCTCCAAGAGACCTTGTGTGCAGCTAAGCTCTCTCACGAATCCCAC
Source organism: Momordica charantia (assembly GCF_001995035.1). The sequence goes on from NW_019104981.1 coordinate 13,138, forward strand.
TTAACTTGTATGCTCATAAAAAGACAAAAGAAATGTTTTAGGAGAAGAAGATGTGAAGTTTTTGTGTGTTTAGTTCTCTTCTACAACCCCTCTTATATAGTATTTGAAGGGATTAAAAATAGGTTTTCTAATTTAAAACTTAACAAACTTTGCTAACTCAGTCCTTGGCACGAGGGAAAGACCAAACTAATTTTCTATTAAAAGAGTAACCAATTGAGTCAAACTTTAGAACATCTTTTAATTTTTCAACAATACGCTCCAAATTCAAACTCACCATCTTTTCGTCTTCACTATATTCATGTTGACTATAAGTTTTGAATGTTTCTACCACTTTCTTAGAAATTTGAATGAGGAATTATAATTGTAGAAATTTTTCTCGCTCATGTTCGTCCATTAATTCACCTAGTATTATACTATATAAGTTTATCACTAATCAATTTTAACATTTACTAATAGTGAGAGACTAAATTGAAAAAACATAGGAGACAAAATTGAAACTTTTATAGTAATAGTAGGGACTAAATTTGAAAAACACTCAAATATTAAGGTATGAAACATATGCTTAGACGATTTATTATTGGTAATATTTTGTCTATGTGAAAATAATCTATATCTATAATATATATATAATACGAATGTGAAAGAAATATTTTTTTAGATAAAATTAATATTGATTGTTCATGTAATACCTAAATTTTTTTAATAAGATAATTGTAATAAGTACTTTCACGCAAATGACACAAATCATATAATGAAAAAAACGTAATAATAAAAATAATACACCCTTAAAATATTTAATCTATATTAATTATTCTGAAATTTATTGCTTTACATTTAATAATAACTAATGATGGAAGTATTATAAACATTATCAAGTGATAGATGCCCTTGGCTGTCAAAATATGGGATGCCTAAATAACTCTAATCCCATGTGTCAATTTCTTCCATTTGCTTAGTGTCTCCAAGTGTCAAGTTGACCTATATCCACATACTTAATTCTCAGTATCCGATGTGTTTATTTTCTACTTATTATTAGTGTCCAAATGCAACACCTCATGGTTGTACAAATTGCCTATAAATAGTGGCAATTCACGGATAGTTTGGAAGTGAGAATTTGAGTGGACTTTGGTGGAAAATATTTGTTACATTTCTAAAAGAATTTATGTTTTATTTTCAATTTTTTAATTTATATTTTAATTTTATATTTTGTCAAATCTCGTATTTTCTCGTTGTTCATGACTCGTGGTGCCTCATTTTGCTCCATAATCTTACAAGACGTTATCAACACGACCCTCTGCCATTTTTCCCTCTAAAGGTAGGTTCTAAAGGTAGGTTATTTGATTTTCCTTTTATTTTCATGCTTAGTATATATCACATTTCTAACACACAGACATTTTCTTTGTGGTAGTGCTACCATGACAAATCTCATCAAATTAGAGTTTACTACCCTTGACATGAATGACAATAATTATTTGTCATGGGTACTGGATGTTGAGATTTATCTTGATGATATAAACCTAGGAGAAACCATCAAAAAGAAAATACAACGACGAGTCAAGATAAGGCGAAAGCCATGATTTTCCTTCGTCACTATCTCCACGAGGGATTGAAGATGCAATATCTAACAATAAAAGATCCTCGTGTATTATGACAAAATTTGAAAGAGAGATATGATCATCAGAAAACAATTATTCTTCTTTAAGCTCGATACGAATGGATGCACTTTAGGCTCCAGGATTTCAAATTAGTAAGTAATTATAATTCCGCATTATTTAAAATCAATCAAAATTGAAGTTATGCTGAGAAAAAAATTACTGATGGAGATATGTTCGAGAAGACATTCTCTACTCTTTATGTCTCGAATATGCTCTTGCAACAACAATATCGAGAGAAAGGCTTTAAGAAATATTCTAAACTCATATCATGTCTTCTTGTTGTTGAGCAAAACAATAAGCTGTTGATGAAAATCATGAATCTCGACCAACGTGAACAACACCATTCCCTTAAACAAATGCAATGAATTTTGATAATCGTGGTCGAGGTCGAGGGCATGGTTGAGGGCATGACCGCGGTAGAGGAAGAAAGAATCATTCTTTTCGTGGTGGTCATTATAATCATCCAAATTTCAAAAGAACCACACAAAATAATGATCATAAAGGAAAAGCTCCACTAGATCAAGATTCTAGAAATGTTGAACATAAATGTTTTCGATGCGGAATGACTGGGCATTGGGCACGTATTTGTTGAATGTCGAAACACTTGATGGATCTCTATCAGGCTTCCCTAAAAGAAAAAGGAAAATACGTGGAGGCAAATCTTGCATATCAGGATGTTGATATATTTGATCCTGCCAACATAACAAATTTGGATGTGGCAGATTTTCTTGAAACTCCTAGAGAACAAATTGGCACAATGGATGAGATAACAAGTGCTTCATTTGATTTTGAAAACATCCAGAATTAATGTTTTTTTTTCTTTCATCTATCTTTCATGTTTTTTTTAGCTAAGGTTGTCTTTTTGTATTTCAAGTCTTTTTTCTTCTCTTATTCTTATTGTAATTATTTTGTTTAATGAAGAAGCACGAACAATTTTCATATATTGGATGACTAAAAAATGAGCAATGGAGATCTATGTCTGGCGGATAGTGCAACTACACACACAATATTGAAAAGTAGAAAATATTTTTCCAAATTAACAATGGTGGAAGCAAAAGTCAATACAATATCAGGTTCTGCAAACTTGATTGAAGGATTTGGAAAAGCAGATATTATTTTTCCTAGAGGAACAAAGTTTAAAATAACAATGCATTATTCTCTAGTCAATAAAAAGAAATATATTAATTTTTAAAGATATATGTTGCAATGGTTATCATATTGAGACTGATAACAAGAATAATATAGAATATCTCTATATTATATCTATTTTCTCACATGGCAAACATATACTGGAAAAGCTACCTGCTTTATCTTCTCGATTATATTATACTCATATACAAGTAATTGAAATTTATGCAACAATGAACCTGAAGTTCATGAATCAAGATATATTTACTATTTGGCATGACCGATTGTGTCATCCAGGGTCCATAATGATGAGAAGAATTATTGAAAGTTCATACAGACATCCATTAAAAAACCAGAAGACTCTTTAATCTAATGAATTGTCATGTGAGGCTTGCTCTCAAGGTAAATTAATCATTAGACCATCACCAACTAAAGTGGGGACAAAATCACCTATATTTTTAGAACGAATTCATGTGATATATGTGGACCTATTAATCCATCAAGCGGACCCTTTAGATATTTTATGGTGTTAATAGATGCCTCGAGTAGATGGTTACATATATGCTTATTATCAAGTCGAAATCTTGTATTTGCAAAATTACTTGCTCAGATAATTAAGTTAAGAGCACAATTTCCTGATTATACAATTAAGAACATTTGTCTTGATAATGGTGGTGAATTTACATCCCAATCATTTAATAATTATTGCATGACAATTGGGATAATTGTTGAACATCCTGTACCTCATGTTCATACACAAAATGGTTTAGCCGAATCATTAATAAAACGATTACAGTTAATTGCTAGACCATTACTTATGAGGGCTAAACTTCCTACATCTGTATGAAGACATGCTATTTTGCATGCAATATCACTTGCACGTATTAGGCCAACAACCTATCATAAGTATTCACCATTACAATTAGCTTATGGCGAAGAGCCGAGTATTTCCCATCTGCGAATTTTTTGATGTGCAGTATACATTTCCATCGCTCGATCACAACGTACTAAAATGGTCTCGCAAAGGCGGTTGGGAATATATCTTGGTTTTGATTCCCCATCAATCATTAAATATCTTGAGCCCGTGACAGGTGATGTATTTACTGCATGATTTGTTGATTGTCATTTTAATGAGACAAATTTTCCAACATTAAAGGGAGAAATTAAGAAGTTGGAAAAAGAAATTACATGGAATGCATATTTATTGTCTCATTTAGATCCCCGTACTGATCAAAGTGAACTTGAAGTTCAGAAGATAATCCATTTTCAAAATATAGCAAATCAATTACCAGATGCATTTATAGATGCTAAGAAAATGACTAAGTCATATATTCCGGCTACAAATGCTCCATCAAAAATTGATATCCCAATACAACAAGTTGTCATTAATAAGTCTACGACATGTCAGAAACGTGGGAGACTTCTAAAGATAAAAATCATCGAAAAAGAAAAGTAGTCAATAATCAAAATGACTCGATTGAGAATGTGGATATTCCAGAAGAAAACCTAAACATGACTACTCATGAAAATACTGGGGAATGTCAAGTACCTAAAGATAGTAATGAGATTTCAATAAATTATGTAATGACAGGGAAAAGATAAAACTGAACTAATATAGTTACTGACAAAATTTTTGCTTATAATTGATCTCTTGACATTATATCCGAAAGTGAAGATTCTGAACCAAAATCTATAAAAAAGAATGTTAACAAAGAAAAGATTGGCTTAAGTGGAAAGAAGCAATCCAAGCAGAATTAAATTCACTTTCAAAACGTCAAGTCTTTGGACCAGTAGTCCGAACACCAAAAGATGTTAAGCCTGTGGGATACAAATGGGTATTTGTAAGAAAAAGAAATGAAAACAACAAGGTCACAAGATATAAGGCAAGACTGGTTGCTCAAGGGTTTTCACAAAGACTTGATATTATTATGAGGATACATATTCTCTGGTGGTGGATGCAATTACACTAAAATATTTAATTGGTCTGACTATATATGAAAGTCTTGACATGAATCTTATGGATGTAGTCACAACATATTTATATGGATCTCTTGATAATGTATATATATATATATATATATATATATAAATCCTTAAAGGATTTAAGGTACCTAAAATATATAATTAAAGTTCTTGAGAATTGTATTCAGTAAAGCTACAGAGATCATTATATGGATTAAAACAATCAGGCGAATGTGGTACAATCAACCGAGTGGATATTTGTTGAAGGAAGGATATCAAAATAATTCAATTCGTCCGTGTGTTTTTATAAAGAAATCACAGTCAGGATTTGCTATTATAACTGTGTATGTGGATGACTTAAATATAATTAGAACTCCTGAAGAGCTTTCAAATGCAATGAAGTATCATAAGAAAGAATTTGAAATGAAAGATCTCAGAAAAACAAAATTTTGCCTTGGCTTGCAAATTGAACATTTAGCAGATGAGATATTTGTGCATCAATCAATTATACAGAAAAAGTTTTAAAAAGATTTTATATGGACAATGCACATTCATTGAACATTCCAATGGAGTTCGTTCACTTGATGTGAAGAAATATATATTTCGACTTTAAGAAAATAATGAAGAAATTCTTGGTTCTGAAGTACCATATCTTAGTGCAGTTGGTGCACTTATGTATCTTGCTAATAATACAAGACTAGATATATCATTTTCAGTTAATTTATTAGCGAGATATAGTTCTTATCCAACAAAAGGACATTGGAATGGAGTTTAGTGTATATTCCGCTATCTTAGAGGAACGACTGATATGAGCTTGTTTTATTCAAAGAACTCAAATTTTGATCTAGTTGGTTATGCAGATGTCAGATATTTATTTGATCCACACAAAGCTAGATCTCAAACAGGTTATTTGTTCATATGTAGAGGAACTGCTATATCATGGTGATCAGGGAAACAAACCATAACAACTACCTCATCAAATTATACTGAAATTCTTGCAATTCATGAGGCTAGTCAAGAATATGCATGGTTAAGATCAATGACTAAACACATTTGTGGAACATGTGGCTTGTCTCCCAATAATCTTCCGAACGATATTATACGAAGATAACACAACATGTATAGCCCAAATCAAAAGAGGATATATTAAAGAGGATAGGATATAACAAAACATATTTCACCTAAGCTCTTCTACACTCATGATCTTGAAGAAAATGACAACATCACTAAAAAATTTGTTCGAAGGATAACCTGGTAGATTTACTTACGAAGGCGTTACCTACTGCAACATTTGAAAGATTGGTACGCGATATTGGAATATGATGGCTCAGAGATCTCAAATGATATTTTCATGAGGGGAGCAAGATATATTGTATTTTTTTGGGTTTGTTAGATTATATTAAATATGTACTTCTTTTCCTTCAGTGGGATTTTTTTCCCACTGGTTTTTTCCTAGTAAAGTTTTAACGAGACGTATTTCATATATATAATTGGCATCTAATTGGGAGTATTATAAACATTATCAAGTGTAGATGTCCTTAGGTGTCAAAATATGGGATGTCTCAATAACCCTAACCCCATGTGTCAATTTCTTCCATTTGCTTAGTGTCTCCAAGTGTCAAGTTGACCTATATCCATGTGCTTAATTCTTAATATCGCATGTGTCTATTTTCTACCCATTATTAGTGTCCAAATGTAACACCTGTACAAATTACCTATAAATAGTAGCAATTTATGGATAATTTGGAAGTGAGAATTTGAGTGGATTTTAGTGGAAACTATGTTAAATTTCTAAAAGAATTTATGTTTTATTTTCAAATTTCTAAATTTATATTTTAATTTTATATTTTGTCAAATTTCGTATTTTCTCGTTGTTTGTGACTCGTGGTGCCCATTTTGCTCCATAATTTTACAAGAGGAAGTACAAACTTTTAGAAGTTTAATGGTTTAATAATTTGTAATTGTCAATTTATTTTTAAAAATGATTACTTTACCTAATAAATAATCATGGCAGTTTTATAATTTTAATAATTAAATAATTTTTAATTGTCAATTTGTTTTTAGAAAATGAATAATAATCCACCCAAATCCTTCCTTTTTTTCTAATTCAATAAACTTCTCAGTATTCTTTCATTCAAAACATTGACTTCTAAAATTTATTATTTTTTTTCACTTTCATTATCTATTATCTATAATAATATAAAAAAGGAAGATGTTTGAAAACATTTTTAGACTAACATATCAATTTTTCTAATTTATAAATTTATCGATCATCCCATAGGTAAATAAGCAATGAATTAATGAATTAATTTATTGTCAATAGTTAATTAATTAATTATCAGTAATTAATTATCTAACCCTAACAAGTACATTGAATCCCTAAAAAGTTGAAATATGAAATAAAGTTCATCAAATCTAAAAATTTGGAATATGAAATTTTTTTTATATAATTTAGGGAGTTAACGATTTTTCACTAATAATAATTAATAATACAATTTAAAAGATTTTGGAATTTTAAAAGATTCATAACCTTTTAATCATCTACTAATATAAAAAGACATTTTGTTTCCGCATTTTTCACTAACATTGTGAGCTTTACTTATTTAAAATTTTTTTTAGTTCTCTCATTTTCTTCATCTCAAAGTCTCTCTAATCTAGAAAGCAATTCGAGACATACATGATACATTCGAGTAGAATTGATATATTCAAAGCTATATTCTAATTTGTAACTTGTTTGGTGGTTACAATTCTATTTTGATGAAGTGGAATAATGATATCTGTTTAACAAGGTAAATCTATCTTCAAGAACGTGTGTATTGGTTTAGTTTTTATTTTTTATTTTTATAAATGCTAAATTATTGTATTTTTTTTTGTATTTGTTAGTACTTTTTTAATTATGATTTTTTTATTTAAAATTTTTGTGCAGGCTTGTTTAATGTTGGTAGTTCAAATTTTCTCTCAGTTTAAATTTTATAAGAAATGTAGCATGCTTGTTAAAACATTTCCCATATTTTTTAGTAACAATAATTCAAATATATTGTCGATTATTTTTTTTTAACAAATCTACATTATATTAGAGGTAAATAGATAAAAGTATCGGAAAACCCGAATAGTGGCCAAATTTGCTGCACTCTAACGAAAAATGGCCATAAGTTTGAAATTTGTCAATAATGGCCCATACTTGTTTTCTGGAAATTATGCAAGGGCCATAAGTAACTTCTATATTTCCGTATTTACCCCTATCCACATCCACCCACCCTTGTTTTATGGGGACTGTCAAAATATCAATTGTCAATTTTACCCCTCCCACGTTACACAACCCATAGATCAAGACTAAATCCTTAAAATCTCTACTCTAAAATATAGAACTTCAACTAATTTAGATTATGTTTCAAAGTCAAATAATTTCTCTCCACCTTATTAAATTACAAAATAAAACTTATCTATTGCCTCACTTACCAAAACTTCTTGTCTTCTTCCTATTGCTATGATCGTGGAAATGTAAATTTGGAGGACATTTTGACAATTAGAGTGGTGTACTGATGTGGGCCGTATCACTCTTTTTGAATGACATGGCCAACGACTTCGTGGATACAGACACTATAGATACCTCCACATACAGAGGGAGAAAGTGTGGATGTCACTCAAGTCATGCAGCATAATGACAAGCTTGATAGAGATTTGTAATAGGGAGCACATACCCATCTAGATGCACTAGTAGACGCATTCTTCAGAGAATAAAAGAAGGAGAAGATCGTATAAAGAAAGACTATCTGCTTTTAGGGAAGAAGAAAAGGCTTTGTGCGTTAGAGAAAGAAAATACCTAACATGGTACGATTATTAGTTTCTCAATATACTTAATCCTTCCATATTTCAAAAATCGAGAAGCCTAAAATTCCTGTGTATAGTTGTGGATATAGACCCCGTAGCTAGGTCCATATACAGAGGAAGTAAAAATGTGATTGTCACTCAAAATATTGTTACCCTTTGCATGGTTGAACTTAGAGTGTATATTTGCTTCAGAGCATACTTGTTTGGTTGGTCACCAAACTCGTGAACTGTATCTGTCATCGAGCATAGTGAGTATTATGTCTACTCTTGGTTTTCGACTGCAAAGGTAATCTATCTAACATCTTCTTTTCGGGTTAAACCAATTATACGATTAGATACAAATGACTAGAGACTCAAGTAGTCTATACGCATGAGTTGCCGCGTATCAAAATCAATAAGGTAAATCAACACATACATATTGCAATTATATTATATTTATATTAGAAGTATATATCGTCAGACATATATCAATGATATATCATCAATATATTAGGACACAGATATCATAGTTATATCAATGTGGTGGATCAAATATATATCAATAAGGTAGATCAGCTTATACATATAACAAGTATATCCGAAGTATATAATAAGTATATCAGAATCAGAGAATCATATCAAAAGTATATCAATAACATATATCGAGATATATCAGTCGTATATATGTAGAAGAACAATAACATGTCAAACATGGAGAAGGAATTCCAAATACAGAAATTACCGAATCACTTATATCCTAATCAATAAGGGGGGAAACACATGATATATCAACAAATTGGTAAACATAAGATTAAATACGAAGTGTTCTACATATAAACAAGATCATTGTCATATCTTTCTAGACGTGCATGGTCTAGATTAACCTTGATTGCATCAATTTTAGTTTTCTTTTTACTTGTTTGCATCCTTGTTTCGACTTGAAAAAATAGTTAATATATTAATAAATCAATGAGCTATCAGTGGTAAATAAATGGTACATCAATTAATAGTAAATCAAATGTAAATCAATCAAATGGTAAATGATATGAACCAGCGAGTGTACCGTCAAACTCCAATAAAGATACAAACTTGATGATGATGTTAATTTCGTTTATTTTCATTTTAGTTAGGGGCTTAGCCAATTAGGCCTTAGTTTCTTTATTTTGGGCCAAGACCTTAATATATATATATATATTTTTTTAATTATTTTAGTTTATTGTTTTATTTATTTATTTATTTTTACTAAAATAAATTAGGATTAGTATTTGATGCCACCAAGATTCTATTTATAGGTAAACCATATATCAGCTTATCATTTAGGTTGTGATACAGTTCGGTTTTTTACCAAATGGAATTTGGAGCCTTTAGTCATTTCTTTCAAGCTAGCCAAGGTCGCTTGAATTTTGCAATTCTTGATCTAGGTTGCAAACTTGGAACATTCAAGATGGGTTTGATTAACCTCTATTTTGGAATGTTCAACCTCGAGTAGGGAACTAGTTCTCCTTGCCTCGTGGTCTTTGATCAACAAGGTAACTTTATCCTAACTCTTCTACGAGGTTGTGCTAAATTGGATTTCAGGGGTTTTAGTATTTGTGAATTAGGGGTTCACATACCCAAAAGGTTCCTAATTCCAATTCGCTAGGGTTTTCATATCAGTAAAATCAATAGTAATGTGTCATAAGATATATCAATAACTAAAAGCTAATATGGTTACAAAAGTAATCTAAACTGACTAACTAAAAGCTGATACTCCTAATACTTCCCCTCTAGTGGAGAGTGAATGTTAGAAACTTCTATCTTGGATAACAATAGGGAAAACGAAGTGGACGGCAAAGCTTTAGTAAAAATGTCAGCTAATTGAAGACTTGAACGTATAGACAAAAGTCGAATAAGACCATCAGTAATCTTATCACGAATGAAATGACAATCTAGCTCAATGTTTTTTGTACGGTCATGGAATGATGGATTGGAAGCAATGTGTATAGCAGCCTGATTGTCACACAAAAATAAGTGTCGGCTGTTGAAAAGAAACCTGCAAATCTTGTAAAAGGTGAGTAAGCCAAATAATCTCACTTGTAGTAACAGCAAAAGCACGATATTCAGCTTCAATCGAGGAGCGAGAAACAGTACTTTGTTTCTTAGCCTTCCAGGAAATAAGAGATTCTCCCAGAAAAAATACAAAATCCAGTAGTAGACTTCAGAGAGTCAAGACACGAAGCCCAATCTGCATCAGAAAAGGTATGAAGTTTAAAAGAAGATTTAGATAACAAAATGCCATGTCCAGTAGATCCCTTTAAGTAACGAAGAAGATGATGAATAGCCTGAAGATGAGGCTATCGAGACTGAGCCATAAACTAACTTAGTTTATGAATAGTAAAAGCAATATCAAGTCGTGAGATCGTAAGATACAATAACCGACCAATAAGACGTTGATACATAGTGGGATCTTCAAAAAGAGTACCATCAGAAGCACAAAGCTTAATATTAGGATCCATTGGCAATGTAGAAGGCTTGTAAGCAAGAAGCCCGATGTCCTCAAGAATTTGAAGAGCATAATTGCGTTGAGAAAGAAAAATACTCGTAGAAGAACAAGCTAGCTCAAGTCCCAAAAATAACGCAGATGTCCCAAATCTTTGAGTTTAAAAAGACAATGGAGATGAACTTTCCAAGTATCAATCAAAGAGAAAGATACACCAGTAATGATAATATCATCGACATAGACAAGAAAAGAAAGCCATCACCAGAACCTTTTACAAATAGAGAATAATCAGACTTAGTTTGATTAACCCCAAAGAGTAATAAAGCATGTGAAAACTTGTCAAACCATTGACGAGATGCTTGTTTGAGTCCATAAATGGACTTATAAAGTCGACAAACCAAACACTCTCCCTTAGGAGCAACCTTTTCATGCTTATATCCCAAAGTCAAGTCAATATACACGTCCTCAAATAATCCTCATGCAAAAAATTATGAGGCGAGAAAGTTTCAATGTAATCAAGACCTTCTTGCTGAGTATAACTCTTAGCTACTAACCTCGCTTTATAACGTTCAATAGATCCATCAGAATGATGTTTGATCTTGTAAACCCATTTGCATCCAATTGAATGGTGGCCGGAAGGCAAAGACACTATGGATCAAGTATCATTAGCTTCCATGGCATCCAATTCAGCACGCATTGCATCCCACAAATGAGAGTGAGGAACTGCCTAATGGTAAAAGGCTGGTTCATCAACATTCAACACAAAATGACGATACCCAGAGGACAAGGAAGCATGTAACAAATAATTTTGCAAACATTCAACACAAAATGACGATACCCAGAGGACAAGGAAGCATGTAACAAATAATTTTGCAATGGATATCTCTCCTCCTCCTCCTCCTCAATTCATTTTTATTGACCATCAGATCTATAGTTAAGAGGTGAAAACATCTCTATCACTTCTTTAAAGAATTATAATTTCAAATTTCACACAAAATTTGTCATATAATAAAAAACAACGATTCTTGACACTGGTGAGGTGCCCCGCCGAGTGTTATCCAATGATCAAGTTAGTAATCGAAGAACAAAGAGAGCAGCACCTTAAGAGTTTTGTGATAGATTTTTCACTTACCCTATAGTCGTAGTGGCTCTTCCCTTTTATAGGTGTTCATGGCTGACTAGGAAGAACATTCTGTATGTGGCACAGTAGGGCTCGCCGTTGTACGAGATTCTGATGAGCAGTTAGGGGACATTCTAGGAGCGTGGTAGCTGTACCATTGCCTGCTATCCTGTCCTGCTGTAAACCACCGTCTGCAGGGTGCGCCATGCCTCTTGTACCACGCTGTAGATGCCCATGCCGCATCCTCCCTCCATCGTGCGTCTTGTGTAGACCCTGGTCCCCACAACCAGCTGTCACCCATCGGACATGACACGTTACTTGCTTCGCTTTCACCCTCAACAGTACTAATTAACTATGCATGTGATAAAAGCAAAGTTTTGTAGTTTTTTTAATACAACAAATGTGGGATGAATGTTGCGCCTCTGCTTATTAGTTAGACGTTTGAGTGCAAGTGTACACTATCACAAGTAATAATATGAAAATACTCCAAGTTCGTCTCCACAGAACTAGTTTCTTTATAAAATAAGTTGTAAATTGTTGAAGGTGAAGTTGGTTTAGGGTAAAATAGTTGATATTGTTTTTGAAATGCAATTAAAGATGCAGACAAAATAGAATATGGACAGTCAACCCCTACTACTGCCTTAGTTTCGAAAAGAGTTACTGCAACTAGCCATGCGCCGATCATATTTGCACCACAACATGCAAACTAAGTTCTACTCCTATTCTAAATCGCTTTTAGTTGTTTAGGAACTTAGTTTAACATTTACATATGTGTATGAAATGTTAAAATCCTAAATAAATTAAACTTCAACTTACATTTAACGGGTAAGAGATCTCATGTCTAAGTTTTTGTTTTAGTTCTTCATTTCTAAAGTAGCAACTTCCCATATTATCTTGATGAGATCCATTTCTATCTAACATTAGCAGATCAATTAGACTCAAACTAATGTGATTAAACAAGTAGTTAGCAAGTAAATAAACTATATAGAAAATTAATCAATCAAGATAAGCAATAAGGGCATTGAATGTCGTGCTCCTTGATAGTTGCAGTCTTAGTAATAAATAAGCTAAACATTCGAATGAGGGTCGAAAAAAAGTTAGTTATAATAAAAACAAAGAAAGCTTCAATAGATGAAAAGAGAAAATAATTCATTTTAATTAATAAAAAAAGAGCTTATATAATGTAAAATAATTAAAAATCAAGTTGTGACTTAAAAGATAAAAGTAAAATATGAAAAACTATAGAATACAAAACAAATCTAAGAAAATAAAGCTAAAAACTAAAGAGGAAATTAAATGAGATGGGATGATTCAATGATGGTGGAAATCTCCTCAATGATGGTTGAAAAGGAGAAAATGTGTGGAAATTGAGTAGCAAACTTGTATGAGTAAGTTTGATAATTTACTTGCTACTTCGGAACAAGGATGCATCTGGTGCAACATTATGTGGCTGCAGAAGTTCCGGGGGATGCGCTGCTTGCATTGTTACGTGGGTGCACGGACAAACGATACGCGGCTGAATCAAAGACCACTAATTATTTTTACGCTAAATTATAAATCTCCTTGAATTTTTAGGATTATGTCTAATAAGGCCAAAACGAGCATAGCTAGCGGTAATTGACATATATCTCCAACCAAGAAGTTGTGAGTTTGATCTCCATCCAATGTCTAATAAGTTTTGACTTTCAATTTTCTATTTAATAAGTCTCTCAATTCAAAAAGTTTGTTCAAACGGAGTTTTGAACTTTTGGATCTAGTATATTCCTGGTTTATTAAACATTTCTAAAAAATAATTGGACTTATTAAAAACATAATTAGAGGTTAAGATCTTATTAAATACTAAATTATGTGATCTTCTTATGATATAGTTCAAGTTACAGACTTGTTAGATATAAAATTGAACTTTTCAAGAGTTTATTAAACACAAAATTAAAAGTTGAAAAAACAGATACTTAAGTTTAAGAATGTATTAGAAACAACATTGAAAGTTTAGGAACTTATTTATACACTTCTTAAAGTTTGTGGACTCCCTGCTAAATTTATTAGTAACCTTTGGTTTCATGAGTATGACGTAAAGTTTAAAAATTTACTATTCCAACAGATATATGTAAGCCTTAAGTAGTGTTATTGGTGGTATTAGAGCTTATAATATTGCCCTCTCACCAAGAAACACGTGTTTCAGCCTCAATTTAGATAGGTCAAAGATAAGATAGATTAGGTAAAGTCACATCTAATGGACTCGATCAGGAAACCCTAGTTTGGCACCGACATGGAAACATGGACACTATTGGCATAAAATCTGCCAACCACTAGGTATGGAGCACCGAAATGATAGGGTAATGCTTCCGAAAGCTCCGTTATACAAGGCAGGATTCCATTTCTCATGAAGTTAGTAATATAACATAATTCTTACTAAGCTGGACCCGACGCCAGTTAAATACTAAGTACTAACTTAAATTTCAAAGTGTATGTGACTAAGTACCACACTAATACAAGACATTCTATCGACATGTCATCAACTCGATTGACCAAAAATCTACTTTGATTCAAAATATTGACACAATGCCTCATCCAAAATTCTACATCAACAAATAGTGATTAGTGGCCGCCAAGTAAAATCAGTGATCCCAACTGATCATGGCAACACTTGTCGCAGTGAACAAGACATCTTCGTAGAAAAATCTCTCGTCTTTCTGAGAAAATTCTCAGGAACACTTTTATTTTATTTTTTCCTCAAAGGATATCCCTTTTTTTCTTCTTATTTTTATTCCAACTTTTGTCTCTAATCTCTTTCCTTTTCAAAAGATTCATTGTCTTCTTGACTTAATGGTAAAAAGCTAATACTTTAATTTCCAATATTTTTTGGGTTCCCATTTATTTTTCTTTTAAAAATTTATGGTTTACTATTAATATTGTTGTGTCGTTAAGCTGGGACTATTTTTGTAAGTATTAGTTTCCTTTAGTTGAATGCTTTTTTTCACTTGGGTTTGAATATTTTGTTTTTGAATTTGAATACTTATCTTCTTTTTTCTTTTTTTCTTTTTTTCCTATAATCTATGCTGTGGGAAGAAAGTG
>NW_019104981.1:42002-56191 GCF_001995035.1 Momordica charantia
ATTGATACCAACTCGAAAGCCCTGCAACTCTTTGCGGAACTTCAAAAACAATTCCGAGGGCGTCAAATTGATGCTGCAAAGGTCTTCCCAAGAAGTGGGTTCCTCGCCACTCGATCCGGAATCCCAAGAAGGCGGCGACGGACTGCGGCGATGAAAGGGAGGGGAGAAGAAATATTGGGACGGCGACGGAGGGCGGCGACGGAAGGCAGCGACGAACAGCGACGACGGACAGTGGCGACCGGAGGGGAGGGGAGAAGAAATTTGCGGCGGGCGACGGAGGGGAGAAGAAAAATCGCGAATTGGGGGCGAGGGTTTGTAAAATCGCGAATTGGGTTTGTAAATTCTGGGATTTTCAGCGACACATACAACTTATGTGTCGCTGAAAATACCTTCAGCGACGCCGTCAACTTACGGCGTCACTGAAAGTACATTTTCAGCGACATCTGCTTGACGGCGTCGCTGAAAAGGCACTTTCAGCGACATCGTCAAGATGATGTCGCTGAAAATGTAATTTCAGCGACATCTACTTACTTTCAGCGACATTTTAGTCTTCGCGTCGCTGAAAACATTATTCAGCGACATTGTCATCAGACAATGTTGCTGAAATTATGTTTTAGGGACATTATTGCTTATACGTCGTTAAAAATGTGTCTCTGAAAGCTCCGTTTCTTGTAGTGCTAATTGACGTTGAGTAAGGCGATTTTGGCCTTACTAGGAGTTACAAAGTGCTACATGGGAGTGAATCTGATGGCGGTGTATGAGCATGAGCTGAGGATAACATCGAGTGTGGATCCGTCCTTCTTCCAACCACGACGTAACGCCAATTAATAATAGCATTGACCACCATGTAAAAGACAAATAGTGTACCAATGATCTCCAATTTCTAGGCTATCTGCAGTCCACTCTTTTTTAAATGAAAATCTACTTATGATCTGATTCCTATTGTTATGGCTATTTTTAGTCATGAAAATACAAATTTCAAAGGACATTTTAGCAATTGGAGTGGTGTGGGCCCTACTTTTGCCGAATTAAGTAACTTTGTGTATATAGACTCTGTAGATAGTTCCACGTACAAAAAAAGTTAAAGTGTAAATGGCTATTTTTGGTCATAGAACATTTTAACAATCGAAGTGGTTGGACCCTATGGTAACTTTGTGCCTATAGACCTCGTAGATGGCCAGATACAGAGGAAGTGAAAGTGTGAATGACTATTTTTGGTCGTCAAAATGCAAATTTCAGAGGACATTTTAGCAATCGAAGTGGTGTGAGCCCTACTTTTGTATCGAATTACATGGTCAGTAACTTTGTGCATACAGACCCCATAGATAGTTCCACATACAGAGGAAGTGAAAATGTGAATGTCACTCAAGTCATGCAGACGCACATTCACAAACTTTATAGAGACTCTGTAATGGAGAGCATACACCCATTCTAGATGCACCAGCATCTGTTCTTCGAAAAATAGAAAAAGCATAAGAGAGTGATAGTTATTGTAAACTCAACAGAGATACTATAATTTGAAAATATTAGAGAATCAATATTAGTTATGGCAAGGCCTGGAGAGGAAGAGAGAAGGCTTTAAACTTATTAAGTGGGTCATCTAAACAGTCGTATGCTCTCATACCGTCTTTTGCAATCAGGTTGATTGAGAAAAATTCAGGTATCACGTGTTTCTCTATTTACTCTATCTTTATTCTGTCTATAAGCGTATTTATCCTATATATTTCTCCTAACGTAGCTACCCCTCCATATTTTTTAAAAACAATATTTGATTTTTCAATCATATTTTTTTCTACTCGTTTTTCACTTTTCTGTATTGATTTTACATTTTGTTAGGTCATTTTTCATATTATTCTGCATCTTAATTTTTTTTATTTCAAGGTATTCATTTAACAGCTTTTATTTTTTTAAATTTTTAAATTTAGATTTTATTTTTGAAATTTTAAACTTAAAAAATTTGATTCAATAATATTTCCTAAGCTGTAGCAAAAAATTGTTTCAATGGTATTTTTGCGATAAAATTTTAGGGTAATTATAGGATAATTTTAGCTATTTTGGTGGGAGGGTATATTTGTCCACATAAAATTCTAGCATTGAACCGTAACTACTTTGTAGCAATTTTTATGATATTGTATACTTTTGGCTATTTTTGTTTAATATAGTCATTCCCTAGTTGTCCCAAATTTTATCTCAGCCCTCAACAGGCCTAATGGCTTTCTCACACTTAATTATACAATAGCCCATTTCATTCTCTCCTTCGGCCTACCATCTTCCACCCTCACAAAATTCATCCCAGCCCATTTCTTCATCGACAAGACAAAATTTGACCATGTTTTCCTCCCCACTGCTCTCATCTTTGCCAACTGTACCCATAATACCCATTTGAGCCTCTCTCCTCCCCAAATTGTTCTAATCTGGCACACCCATATGCCCTTGGGCAAAAGGGGCCACCAACCTCTTTCTTTCTTTAATCATTCCAATCAAGACAACTGGGTTAGTTCCTTTCATCCTTCTATCTATGCAATTCTCTATA
The DNA here is from genome assembly GCF_001995035.1 of Momordica charantia. The sequence goes on from NW_019104981.1 coordinate 44,536, forward strand.
TTTGATCATGATCATGTTGGGCAAAAGGTAGTTGTAGAGGAGCAAGTTCCATAACATAGTTGTTATTATGTCTTCAAGGACTTCAATGGTTCTAAAAAAGAAGAAAGAAGAGAGTGAGTTTTCGATTCTTCTGGTGTAAGCAAAGAACGCTCAATATGCGTATTAGAGAAGGGGGGTGTGAGATGGGTTGGCGCTTCGGTCAAGAGGCGGGATAGCGTCCCACCTTCCTGTCTTGATTAGTAGGCACAATCGTTTGAGTTTAGTTCTTAAGCTAGCTCACTGAGTGATGATTGATTTAGTCCCTACCACTGAAATCGGAATGGAGGTTGTGCCCTCGATTGTTCCAAAGAAAAGGATAATGGCGCCACATAACCCCATAAGTGCAATAGAGTAAGTTTTGATTGAGTTAATGATTCGTGGCCTGCTTTGCCCCCTTAAACAAAGACACATCTCTTAGCTTAGACGGCTAAAAATTGATTCAAGCAAAGTTTTGTGAAGGGCATAGCATAAGTGAGACTATTGATCATTTCATAAAATATATATGATTGACCTTAATTGGGTGACTCACCAACTAACCGAGCAGTGATGAATGACAGAATGGTACAAACAAATCCAATGACTTAGATTTGGTAGTTCTCGATTTTACCTATTTTGTTATCTTTCTAAATGGGTGTGCACCTCTGGATGGGCAGAGGTTGACCTCCCACTCTTCTTTTATGCAGCATTTATTAGCTTAGTTGAGTTTGGTGTATCGTGCAATAAGCCTCCCTCAATACGTCTTTATGAAAGCCTCTCACCTTTCAAGAGCAGGTCTATCATCAACTTAATGAGGCGAACTTTAACGGATTTCAACGTCGAATCCAGTTTTCCATGAAATGACCAAACATTTTAGAATAAAGTATTATGTTATGAGAGAGATGCACCACTGGTTTTATTTTGTTGCACGATGTTATATATATAAACTACTTAAATAGATTTTGTTTAAAAAAAAAGTAGCGTTGTCGTCTCTTTAAGAGATGACAATAAATGTCTGCCAACTTGGTCTTCTCTGAAGAGAAGACCTTGTTTTGATTTTTTTTAAAAAAATCAGACGCGGTGCTTGATTGGCGCTACGTCTGCAGAGAGACGACTTGTGAATGGCCACTTCATAGGTCGTCTCTTCAAGAGATGACCAACTATTTACAAGCATTATTGTTGAAAATAGTTTGGGTAGTGGCATATATTTGTAATAAGTTTCAAAAATAGCATTATTAAAAAAAATCCGTCAAATGAGTCAAGGTAAATCAAAAAGATTTATAGGGAATTAAATGAATTCAAACCCCATGATGACCAACCTAACTACTTAAGAATTAATTTCCTATATGTTTCTTTAGCAGTGCCAATTGAGATTAGTCGAGAATATAAAAAAAAAAAGATACGAATTTAATTTTCAGAGTTAAATTTGTATACTAGACTGTTCTCAATATCTCTAGATTCTACTTTTTTTTTTCACGCATTAATATCCAGCATTTTATCCCTCAGTGACATATGCTTTTACTAGAAATTTCTACATTATCTGAAATTGCTAGCCAAATCTATTTAAATATAACTTTCTAGTGAATGATATGGAAAAGGAAAAATATGTATAATTTTTTTTTTTTTTGTTATTGCTCAGGAGTCAGCGACCTTAACAAACTATATTGTCCAACACTTGCACAGTTTCAATAATTCTCATTTTAATGTGACGTTTTTTTAGTACAACATGTAGGAGTAGGAGATCGAATTCACAACGTCTTGATTGGAGATACATGCCAATTACCATTGAGCTATGCTAGCTTTGGCCATTTTAATGTGACGTTGATTCACCCATATATTATATTCCTAATTTCGCTCCAACATCACATTAATAAACCAATATTTAGAGTTTCTCAAAACAAAAATAATAATAATAAACCAATATTTAGGAGAGATAAAAAGAAATCAAAATAGCTATTCAAACACATCCTAAACACAACCCTACAACAATTAAGAAAGTAATTGAATGAATGTGAGGATTAAAATAAATCATATGATTGTTGTAGGCATATAAATATATATATAAACCCATATGATCAATACCACATCAAAGTACATCATCAAATCAACAGCAATTAATTAACCATACTTTTTTTTTCCTTTTTGTTTTGCACAAAAGTAGTGATGAATATAGAGAGAGAGTTGAGAAAATATTATTCAAATGGAATGATGTACAACATTAGGCAATGGGTTTGAAAGTTGATGATCATCAAATTGGGTCCAAGTTAGAAGAGTTTCCCAATTAGCAATGAAAGGGTTATTATTGGCATTATGATTATCATCATCTATTGTGGAGGCAATATCACAGCCTATGTGTGTCACATGCTTCACATCTGTGGGGGACCCTATTTCCATATCCATCATCTCCATTTCTTCCATCTCCTCTTTGTACACTTTCCAAAAAAAAATCATGACAAAAAAATTAGGGCTTGCATTTAATTAATAATACAGGTGTAACATATATATATTTTTCTTAAAAAAGTTTCAATTCGGTCTCTTATGTTTTCTCTGCTAGTAAATGTCAAAATTGACTAATCAGGGAAACTTATGATACTTAGTGAATTGGTAGAAATTTGGAGGAGAAAGTAGGCAAGCAAGGAGAGAAAAGTTTATAATTCTCCCCGCAAATTTTAGGGAATTCTTGACTTTTTTTTTTCTTCTCTTGAGTGGTTTAATTCTTTTTTTAAATTTATGTCAACTCAGTATCATGTCATATAAGCTTATCATCAACCAAATAATATAAAGAATATAGTTGAAAAAATGTTAAAATATAAGAGGTTAGATATTGAATTTTTTTCAACAATAGGGACTAATTAAATTGGGAAAAAAAACCTCATGTATTTAGCCTTTAACATAAATATCAATTCCTTCTCGAGGTGAAAATGATTTGTAAATTGAGAGGTAATATATATACATATTTAGGGTTTTTATATTTTGATAAAGATTTTGCTTGTGTTATTTTTTTTTCACTTTAAAAAACAAATCTTAGTTTGTCAAATTTTAAAATGAGAAATAGATTTTGTTAAATTACTTCCTTAAAGAGTAATTTAATAATGACATTTTCTTTTAGAAATAACCATACGCCTATTTTCCTTTGAAAAATAAAATCATACCTATTTACCCATATATTTCTTTGTTTTGTAACTTACTAGACAAAATTTTAAAAACTAAAAGGCACCATTTGGAGACACCTATATTATATATTATTATGTTTATTTTAAAAATATTTATTTCTAATTTACTAACTCGTTTCCCTTTTAAAAAACTTTTAGCTAAATTTTAGAAGAGGAAAAATTGGTTTCTTATGTCTCTTTATGTTCTGTTTCCAGAATATATTTTTAAAAATATTAAATCTTTTTCATTATTTTATCATTTTTACTTATAGAATGTACAATAATTTATTAAAAAAAAGAATAGGTTTATATTATTTTGGTCCCATAACTATTTTGTTTCCTAAATTTTCAAATATTTAATCTTTAAACTTTCAAATATTATATTTTAATCCTTAATAGATTTGTTTGATCTGTAAATTAAAAAAAAAAGGTTTGAGGTTTGATGACCAAAGTAAAATAGGAACGGAAGTTGGAGACTAAATAGAATACGAATGAAAATAGAGACAGTAATATAAGATTCAAACTAAATAATAATAATAAATATTTTGATAGTTTTAAATATTTTATTTTTAAGAATAATTTTTGAAATTTCATTATCTTTCTTAATTTAAAATTTCAGAGAAGAAAAAAAAATAGATATAGTTGTCAAGTGTATTTCTATTTATTTTTTACAAAAAAGGGAGAGAGAAAAAATAATTATCAAAAGCGAATTTCTTTTCTTTCCTAAAAAGTGGAAAATAGAGAAATAAGAAAAAAACAGACAATAAATTAAATGATTTGGCTCACCAAATAATTGAGAGATGTTCTTGAAACCTCTGTAAAGCCTATGAAAGCCAACTGCTATATTAGGCTTTGCAAGTGCTGAGAACTTTTGCGAGTTCTTCAAACTTTCCTCTAAAAGAGTTCCTTCTCCTTCTTCTCCATCCTCAACTTTCTCGCCCCCTTCAAAAGAAAAAAAAAAAAAAACAAAAACGCTACGTAAGCATGAGGTCGTAGGTCGATAACCATTTTGTTTTTAGTTTTCTATTTCGGAAAATAACATGTTATTGCTCCCTCGTAGTTTCTTAAATGCCTTCTCCAACTTTCTTAAACAAAACAAACAGAGAAAAAAACCACCTTCTGCTTTGCTTTCCAAGTTTTGAATTTGATTTTTGAAAACGTTGTGAAAAGTAGAAACAAAAAACAATTAAAGTAACACGTATGTGAAATAGAATATAAAAAACGAAATAGTTTATCAAATGGGACGGGTTGCCAAGAGAGAGGAGAGAGAAAGACTTGATCTTGGCAATTTGGATGTTGCAGTCTGTTGAATTCCCACAGCAACACTTGATTCGGAGATACAGCCCACAGAGAAAGGAAGAAGAACGAGCCTCTCCATTTTTCTTCTCATTTTTCTTCTTTCATTCAGAAGAAAGAATTTGGGGTTTTGAGGAAAAAATAAAGGCATTTGGTTTATGTTATAATGGGGTGTTGTGGCAGTGGCTTTGAAATAAAGCTACAATCATTCTTACGTATACAAATAACAAGTAAAGTGGGTTTGGTACCAAAAAAACAAAAACAAAAAGAAAGAAATAAAGAAGAAAAAGGAAAATTATATATAACCTAAACATTTAGGGTTTGTTAATTCCACTTGATGGGTATGTTTGGACGTAAAAGTGTTGCATTAGTATGCTTTCTACTTCATTGCCTAAATAACAAACTCAACTTTTGGATCTAACTTTTTGTAAATATGGTTAGTTGGATATCTAAGTTTAATCCATCTCAATTGTCTCTAGATTCTTGTTCCTTATATATGTGGCCTAGAAAGGTAGTCGAGTTTTCTTTTTGGTTAGTTGGATGTTTTTTTCTTATTTCATATCTCTTATATATTTTATCATCTTTTAAGGTGAGTTTGGTATATATTTCAATTTAAGCATTCTTTTCACTTCTTTTTTCTAATTATTTCTCAAATATTTCTTCATAAATGAATATCATTAAACAAATCCAAATTTTGAAAATATTTTTTTACTGAAGAGTTTTTAGAAAAAAAATCTTTTAATTATTTGAAATCTCTTAGGAAACTATAATAAACACACTATAAATTAATAACTTTTTCAAAAAATAGTTTTATTATTAAAAAAATTGAAAGTCATCCAAAATACACTATTAGACTTAACTTGGTATGCGTTAGTTTTAGAGCCAGTTTGACTTATGAGTTAGGTTTTTTTTTTTTTTAACAAACTGCTCCTATGTTTGATAAGGTGAGTTTACAAATTTTGTTGCTATATTATTAAGTTTAGGATTATAAAACTCACATTTGCTAGGCATCATTCTCTTGCATTATAAAAATTAAAATAATAATAATAATAATAATAAAAACCCCTCCGTCTTATCAACCCTAGACTTATTATATATAACGATGAGAAACATTCCCTAATTTTTTTATCTCACCTAAAAATTTAATTAAATCAAACCTCTCACCAATAGAATAATTGTTTAATATATATTACTAATATTTCTATACAGATTTCATTAGGGGTGTTGAAAAAACCCGACAACCCGATGAACCCAACACAAATCGTGAGGGTTGGGTTAGGTTAGATGAAGCCTAGGATTGGGTTGGGTTGTGATTTTCCCAACCTGATCAGGTTGGGTTGGGTCTCAGGTTCAACCATTAGAAAATCAGATCAACCGAACCCAACCTAAATTTATGCATATATGTGTATTTTTTTAATTATATATATGTTTCTCCTCAATGTCAACCGTACATTTAGTTTTAATCCTAATATTTCATTTAAGGTTTTCATATTATCTTCTTCTATTTTGTATCTTAATCTCAGCCGTCTATTTAGTTTTAATCCAAACTYCATGTCGCCGCTGTGATAATTAAAAATTTAAAATTAAAAAAAAAAACTTTGGGTTGGGTTGACCATCCAATTCAAACTCTATGGTTCCTCTATATGGCCAATCCGAAAATTCGGGTTGGTCCCAAAATCCCTCCTAACCCGATCTAACCAAAACCCGTGAACACCAGCACACACAAGAACACTACACTCCTAGTGTGGTGCTAAGTAGAACACACTTTGATGCCTAAATTAGCAAAGGGTTTCATTGAGAATAGAAAAATGTATAGTTGTGAGAGCATTCTTCGAACCTCRGGTCTCTCCTCTTAGTTATAAAAGGGGTCTYATTGGGCCGGTTCGGGTGGACTRAATCGACCAAGTTCAGTCGGCTCAGGTCTGGTCTAGTTTAGTAGTCTCACCTAGACCATTTGATATAGATAGTTCGACCCATGTCGTTTCCTTAATTTCAAATCATATGAACTTAATAGGTAATTTTAACCCACAACAACATCAATTAGTTTATTACCTACAATAATGTCATACTAAACCTTATCAACCCCGTCAAGTTTGAATCTTCAACCGTTGTTTCCAYGATAATAATCTAAAAAGGAATACATTTAGGGATAAATCTAACATACGAGTTTGTTCCAAACTTCATTCAAAATAGTGTTGTTAGTTATATATAAATGTATGATCTTTAGACTTTCCTTCATATCCTTAGCATATCTTGTGAGCATGTGACTTTTCTTACCTCTCTTATAAAACAAGTCACCAATTCTTTAAGAAATTCATCCAATATTAATCCTCTAGTTGTGGTTTCTCCACTTTTTTCTTCTTTTATTCTCTCTCTTTACTTAATTTGGACTCTAACTTGGAAAGTAGTGCATCCCAAGCAATGTCTAAGGAGAGAATCTAAACCCTTTGAAGAGAGAGAGAGAGATTGAATATCCATGATTGGATTAGGAGGAAAAATTTTGGTTTGGGAAAAATTAAAGAGGTTGGAAAATCCTTCTCAAAAGTGATGCCAAATAAGACCTTATGTATTTTTGGAAGTAAGAATATTTATTTATTTATTTATTTGGTACCAACTTGGTTAATACATCACTTTGGTTTAAGATAATTTGTTCATTAAGCAATTAAGTTGTTAGTTCTTATCTAATTAACTAATTAAACCTCCACTTGCTTAAATTAAGAATTTCAGTGAAGAATCAAGCAGAAAGATCTTAAATAGTTTTCCTATATTTGCCTTATGTTTGTTGGAAGCTTTATTAAAACTTTATTTGTTTTATAATAATTTAAAATTTATTTAGATGCTATTAAAATACTTGCCCAATTTTAAAAATAGACTAAATTATACAAAATTTCCCATTTGTATTTGGTACCAATTTTTGCCCTTCGTCAAGTAATAGGGTAAAGGGGAAAATTGAAACCTAAATTTCTGTCTATAAAATTTAATTTTCTTTCTTTAGGATTTTAATTTTGATTTATTATTATTTGTCTGTCTCTCCAATTTTCATGTCGATGTATTTTTATATTTTATTCTTTTTTCCTAACAGATCARTTTCATTTCTATATCTAAAAATTTAATATTTTTCAAATCTTTTTCTCTCTGAAATTTCATATTTTATAACTTTTCTTTGTCTTTATAATCTATTTTTTACTCTGAAAATTATATCTTCTTTTCTTATTCGATTTTCTCTCTGTGTGTCTTTAACTTTTTTTCACTATTTTTTTTCTAAATCTTTTTATTTATCTCTCTAAAAGTTTATTTTCATATCTCTAAACGTGTATTTTCATGTCTCGGGGTGACAAAAACTTCGGCAGGATTGAGCCCTAAAATATAAAATGCATGTCTCGACCCCGTCTTCGATTCTATTTTTTAAATAATTAATATATATTTATTACACTTTTTTATTTTTAAATTCTAARAATAATTAAAAACAATTATAAATCCGATAATTTTACTCCAGAACATCTSTCAGACCGAAGAACGAGGTGGAGATGGGGATGAAAAATTTTCACGAGCACGAGAATGAGGGAGAGCATCCTCACTCGCACCCACGTCATTGTTATCTCTACCCTACATATAATTTTCTCTSTCTAATATGTATTTTCAATTTTGAAACTTTTCAAAAACAGAAAACTAAAAATAGTTACCAAACATGTCTGGTTTTCTGTTTTTTAAAAACAAAAAACAAAAAACAAAAAATGGTTATCAAACATATATGGTTTTAGTTTTTTAAAAACAAAAAACTAAAAACCAAAAACTAAAAACACAAAAACCAAAAACAAAAAACAGAAATTGTTATCAAACGGGACCTAAAAGTTTTGCCAACTTGAACTCAACTRGTTAAAGCATGTGTTTTCGACTTAAAGGTCGYGAGTTCGAATCTCCACCTAACATGTATTAAAAAAAATTTGAAAGCAGGGCCGTTTGGGGTTAGTTTAAACTTTCAAAAACAAAATAAAAATTACCGCTACTATATGTTTTATAAACATTTTGAAAAATGTAGGATCCGTTTGGGACTACTTTATGATAGGGTTAAAAAGTAATTATGGAACCAGATTTAACTCTCTAGAGCATTTAATAAATTTGATTATTTAGGGCTGATGATTTTTGTTTTTAGTTTTTGATTTTTCTATTTTTTTTCTGTTTTTAAAAATAAAAATCAAACGTGTTTCTAACCATTTTTTGTTTTTTGTTTTTAAAAAGTTAAAGAGAAGAAATATGCTAGATAGAGAAAATTTATGCATAGTAAAAATGACAACAACACGGTAGGGTGAGAGTCGGGATACTCTCCCGTTCTTGTCCTCGCGAAAAGTTTTAGTTCTCATCTCAACATCATTCTCCTATATTCTGAGAATTAATGTCAAAGTCGAGAAATTCCCATTTGGAATCAGGGATCTTCGAGAAAAATATTATTGGTCAAGTAATTAAGTTTTTTTTTTAGAATTTGAAAAATAAAGTGAGTAATATATATATATATATATATATATATATATATAAATTATGAAAAAAATCATTATTTACTAGTATAAATAATTAGTTTTAAAAACTATTTAACATTTATTCATATTTTAGTAAATTGGTTAATAACATCTCTATTGATTGTTAAAAAATGCAATTGGGAATGAGGCCGAGACATGGTAGGAAATGTTTCCCTGTTATCTTGGATGGGAGACCTAACTTTATGAGATCTTTGTCCTCCCTAATTAATGTAGAGACATGAAAATAAAAATTTTGAAAGATAAAAAGAAATTTTAGAGAGATAAATAAAAAGATTTAAGAAAAAGAAAAGTCAGAGAGAAGATTAATTAGTGAGATAAAAGTTAAAAGATAAGAAAGAGAAAATTCTAGAGAAAGAGTATAAAGTTGAAAGCAAAAGACATGTTAGAGAAAAATAAAAATTATAGTGACAAAAGAATTTAGATGGAAAAAAGTTCGAGATATACTTGTTAGAGAAAAAAAAAAGATAGAGAAAAATTATATTGAATGAAATTGAAAAGATAAAGAAAAATTATATTGAATGAAATTGAAAGAGAATATTTAGATAGAGAAAAGTTGAGATATATTTGTTAGAGAAAAAATATAGTACAGAGGAGAAAAAACATGAGAAATTTGAGTGAGAGAAAATATTTGAAAAATATTAAATTTTTAGAGAGGAAAAATGAGAGCGGTGGAAGAAAATGAATGAAATAAAAATACATAGAGATGAAATTATATTACAGAGATAAATAATAGTAAATATTCTAGAGATAAAATTTTAGAGAAARAAATATAATTTTTTTTAGAGCGAAATTTAGGAAGGAACAAATTTCAGAGTAAACAAAATTTGTAGGGGAAATACGTCAAATATGAAAATTTTAAAAAGAGAAAGATAAATTTTTTATAGTGCAAAACTTTGGAAGGAACAAATTTTAGAGTGAAAAGAATTTGTTAGACAAAAATATGTAAAAAATATTTATATATTAAACATTAAAAGAAGAAATTAGATTTTGAAAAATATAAATCTATTTTTAAGAGCTATATATATATATAACCCAAAAAAAATTGAATGGGTTATCAAATAAGTATAAAAATAAAAGTAGGAAATAGAAAAGAAAAAAATGGTTACCAAAGGGCCTTTTTATTTTTATATAAATTTAAATTACTTTCTAAATTACTTTGATGTGCCAAAAAAAAAATCAACTTTCTTAAAAATATATCATCTTTRCTAACAAAATTTAGTGGTATCCATCCCCATGGCTTTCTTTTCACAGCTTTCTTTTCACATTTGTTTGCCTCCTATATCTTTTTTATTTTTAATATTTAAATTGCAACAAAATCTTAATCGATTTAATATTTTTATAGCTTTTTTACTAATCTTTTACCAAATAATTTAGAGTAAACAAAATAATTTTTTAATTTAAATTACATATCAATTTTGAATAATCTTATAAAAAGWTTTAGATAAGTCAATAGCAAAATAATTGAAATAATATATCTACTTTTGGTTCTAGCTAAATTACGACAATTCATTAATTTAATTACCAAACAATTGTAACCTATTTTTGCAAGTTTAAAATTGAAATTTAAAAAACACGGATTTACGTATATTATAGCTAATTTTAAGCATCGTTGCAAGCAATTATTTTAACAGTTGAAGCAATTTCAAACTAACACTTATGCCTTTAAAAATTTAAAAGAGTTTCTCGTGAAAAACCCTTTTTTTCCCTCTATTTTTGATATTTTAAGTAGAAAACAAAATTAAAATTATTTTAATAATAATTTTATTCTTGGTTTTCCATTTCTAAAAAACCTTGCTTGTTTAGTAATGAAATTATTTGACTGTAACCTACTTTTGAAAGCATGTTCAATTTGTTGTTGCGAGAAAGCAAGTTTTTTTCTTCTTTTAATGAAAAATAAAAAGTAAAAATTAAAATGGTTATTAGATATAGTAAATCAAAAATAAATTGATAAAATGACCCAAAACAACTTTGTTTTTAACAAATAGACAACTGAAAATAAAAGTATTACCAAATCAAGTCTAAGAACAATATCAATGTAATTTCATATCGTATAAATATTAATTTTGAATTATATATTTTTTTTTCCCAAAAGAACAACTTATTGTGTAATTTTGTATTAGAAAAACTTATTGTGTAACTTTTTAAAAATTCGATGTTATATATTTTCTTAATTTTTTTTAATATTTTGATATATTTTTGTAAATTTAAAATACCTCCTTTTTTGTTGTGTTGTCCTTTTAGTTTCTTCTAAGAAATATATAAACCTTTTACTTGAGAAATAGAGAAAAATTGGTGGGACAGAATTGATAATGATATAACCAGAGGATGAACTAACCCACAAGGCTAATAAAACATGTAATATACTCCACCAGGGAAATATCTGGAGGAAAAAAATTATATCAAATTTGGAAATATTAATATATATAAAAAAAGAATAGAATATTGGATCAAAATTAATTTTCTGACGAAATAAAAATCTTGGTAATATATTTACGGTTTGTTTGATGAAATTTTTAAAATAGTGTTTTTATTAAATTTTTTWTATATATAATTGTTGATTCTGACATATTTCAAAATTATTTTTGAGTTAATTAGAAGTATTGTTTTATATGATTAGTTATACTACTTCACAATTATTTACATAATTGATATGTTGTG
>NW_019104982.1:10116-20481 GCF_001995035.1 Momordica charantia
TAGGTTCTCTGCATTCGACGACTATCCACTTCCGTTCAAGGCCCGATTTACGCTACCCATGCCTATCCGAAACAGATGTAAGTCACTTACACCTAAGCGAAGTCGATCTCGTGTTAAACAGACTTTCGAAACTCCCGTAGAATGTTTTTCCATGGTTGAAAGTTAAAAATGACTTGGTGTTTTTTTGTTTTATGGTATAGGTGCTGAAAACACGTAAGGACTAAGAGCGTGGGAGTGTGTAAGTAGTACTAGGGGCGGGTGTGTGTGTTTATGGACTGTTGGAAATGTCTCTTGGCTATTTGATTATCTAACATGTATATCTCATGTCGTTGGATGTGTTAGTTAGGGGTGATTGAATGTATGTTCTGAAATTGGTCATTCGTGCTAGCGCTATGTTGTTGGAACACGTTGGATGAAAATATTTAGTTCTCTTTTGTCAAATGTGTATAATAGCCACCTGTTGAAAAGGTCCGTTTAAAGGCTTTGCGAGTTGTGCCTATTTTTATTATGTGTGTAAAGCATGCTATAAATGTCTGCAATTGTTGCTATTTATCATACAAGAGTCATTACGTTTGTGTTCCCTATGTTGTGAGCATTCTGCTGGTTGTTAAAATTTGTGTTTATGCGACTATATGCATTAAAATCATGCAGGACGATGGGTTGTGCTAGGACATTGTAATAAGTGTAATTAGGAAGCTAGTATTGGAAATCCTGGCTGGGGATGAGATGTGGAGTGGGATGTTATGAAAGAAGAACTCGTGAGTGTCAGGGCCCTGGGTGCAAAGGTCGGGGACTGATATGGTACTACTAGGTGTCGAGGCTCCAGGCACAAAGGTTGGGGGTCGATACACCAGTCTCAGTATGGACGAATGTCGAGGCCCAGGGTACAAAGGTCGGGGGTCGGCATGAAGAAACAATTATTGGATCAGCATTGCTAGTTGGATATCGGGGCTCCGAGTACAAAGGTCGGGGGTCGACACGCCAACTTGGTTAGAATGGGTTTCGAGGCTCCGGGTACAAATGTCGGAGATCGATACACTAGACTTGGTGGAAATGAGCGTCGAAGCCTTGGGTACAAAGGTCAAGGGTCAAACGCCAAGTTTATGTAAATGAGTGTCGAGGCCTTGGGTACAAAGGTCAAGGACCGACACGAAACGAAACGAAAGAGCGAGAGACATGGAGAATTAATGTGGTGACAAAAGTTAGAAAGTGTCTTGGAATAGTTAATAGCCTACGGGCTAGGAGATGTAGATTGTGTTACTTTTAAGGTTTGTTGTATGTTGTCAACCTTTGCAACTGGTTGATTGTTTGAATTTCCAGTTAATATATCGTTTGAATATCATGTGTTAGAATGTTGGTGGTGTGTAGTTAGTGAGGGCTACTTACGGAGTATTTTATATACTCACTCCCCTTCTGCAATTATTGTTTTCTGTTAAGGATTCGGTTTATGACCAAGGTGGTGACGTGGAGAGCGCTCGACTGAGGAAGGACCATTATGCTGCGTTTCATTTGTTTTTCCTTATAATGTTATGATAGTGGATTTTCCCTTTTGTTTTGGACATTATAGTAGAGTGATGTTTAGTTGTGGCTTTGGTGGCGTTGTCTGATGTGTCTGAAAATTTTATTGCCTTTGAGTCGATGTTTTCTTTTGATTATTTAGTTTTGATACGAGTATTGGCTATTGAATAAATAAGATTTTATGTTTATAAGCCCACCGAGGGCGAGTTCACTTCTTTGATTATTGGAGAACTTTTGAACCTTTTAGACCTTGTTGGTTTTTTAATTGTGTGTTAAGGGGAGGGTCGGTACAGGTAGTTGGGTAAAGTTACCCCAAATGTGCTATGGAAATTCAGGGGCGTTACGCATACAACCAAAGTTGGAGGGACCATTCAATTTTTTTGTTGGGAGAGCTCCAAGTTCAAAGTATCCATCCATATGAGCATGCATTCTCAACATAATTCTTTGACACAACCTTAGCAGGAGTACAATCAACATTGGATGCCAGAACAATTGTAGTCATTGGAAAGTTGCATTACTGAGGATCTTATTATGGAACATTTGGCAAATAATAAAGCAGCAGTTTAAAGTTAAATTGCCTCAATGCGTATCTTTATGATCCAAATATAGTAATTGGCCAATGAGGTGAGAAATATTCCACCGTAAGCATCGCCTACCCGCATGGAACCTCCAAAGCGAGAAGGTCGAGGGCAAGGTGAGGCAGTGAACATGTGGAGCGAGCAAGGTTATTAAAAAACCTGAGCTCCTAATGGAAAATGATAATCCACAAATACTTGATGTGATCAACGAAGAAAGAAGTTGAACGAAAGTAGCCGATTGAGGTAATTGCAAATATAGATGAACATAAGGTTGCAATGGACTTGATCCCAGCACCTGTCGATATTTACCACTTTTTCCTTCCCCTCAACATTTAAGGGAGGCAAATTAAGACATACCGAAGGAAGAGCTGACTAGACATTTCAAGGATGAAATATAGGAAGAAATAGGAGAAGACAAAGTAGGTTCAAATTAAGACATAAAGAAGGATGAGCTTACCAGACATTTCAAGGATAAAATATAGGACGAAATAGGAGAAGACGAAGTAGGTTCAAATGACGTATAGATGCGGCAACCGCAAGTCCAATTGTAAAAAAGCAGATTCATTAAAGTAAGCAACCTACCCCTCACTTCAAGCATATTGTGCTTTGCAGTAAGCTACGACCTGGCAATAGAAGGATATATATGAGCATGAGGACATGAGTTGGAAGTTGAAAGCCTCCAACATTCATTAAAGCAACATCTCTACGAGGGAAGTTTTGTATATTAGTTTCATGCTTGTTTACGTTTTTTTCTTTTTATTTCCTTAACGTTTTCATAATATTATTTTCTTAGTATACGATGAAATTTCTCAAGAAAGTAAGCCAGGTGTAAGGCAAATAGTAGCGAGCGTTTTTCCATAAAAAGAAACAAAACAATACAAAAACTTGGAATCCCCATAAATAGCATCAGACACTTTTTTTTTGTGGCCTGTACTCATCAGTTGAATCGAGGGAGCTCTCTAACCTTTGTTCTTTTGTTCCTATGTTTTTTTTTAAGGGGTATTTTTTTTATTCAGTAGGACAGCATGATGAGATGTTTTGTGAATAACATATTTCATGCTCAGTTTTAGAAGTTTGGGAAATATAAGTATTGGCATTGCTTAGACCCCATACTCCTTATCTTACTTCATGCTATGTCTACTGTCGTGCCACTGAATCTACTATCTTTTTTGTTAAATAGGCCTAATAATGAAAAATTCTACGAAATATTTTTTTATTACTTTTGCTTGATTTCAGTACCATTAGTTTTGCTTTTTAATGAATTCTTTGTTTTACATTTTATTCTGTTTTCCTAGTTTTGTCGAAGAAAGAAAAAGGGGCGTCTAATTTTACGCCTAGCCCTTTTTAAGGTAGAAGTTCGAAAATAATTACGGTGTAATTTTGGTGTGAACTTTCAGTGGGCCTTCAGGGGAATTTCATAACCTATGTACACCTAAATCCCTTTGCTTGAACCTCATTTTGTTAAGCCTAATTTCCGAAATTCCTTTCAAAATTGAAAGACCTACGTGATTTTCACCCTCGAATCACAACATCCATAAAATTTTTCCCCAAAATCCGCTTTTGCGCCGCAAAGACCCACGAAATCCTCACACTCGCACCCGTGCAAGTTTCGTTGATGACCAATTGAAGGATTTTCTTCACCAAAATTGAAAGGAAAAGAGGTCACAAAGAGCAAGGAAAGTCACTCGATCGCCCCATCCCACCGCCACCTATTCCTACCGGCCTGATTCCGTTAGAGCCGCTGGAACTCCCAGTGAGCAATGTTACTCCCTTCGACAACCTTCTTCCACTCTTCCGTCGTTGTTCACAATTTAGAAAGTCCAAGCCAAAATTTGCATGCCCCATTGCTTACTCCATCTAGTTCCCTAGAGAAATCTGTTGCTACGAAAAATGTGGGTGGGGTTGAAAGGACCTAAATGGTTACGAGGACAAGTAAATCAAGAAAAGAAAGCTTGAAATGTTATGAAAAGGAAAAAAGGAAACAGGTGGTTGGGAAATTTAGGTTTAGCGGAAACAACGATCTTGTTCTTGAATTCTAAGGAGCAGATACCACATATATAAAAGGAAAATACTGGAAAATTTTCACAGACCTTTAGGAAAACACAACAATGAATCCATTTACTATCACTGATCTTAACGAGGAACTTGCTTGGGAGCTTTTGATTTAGAAAACAAAATTGAATTGAGAGAGAGATTGATCTTTTTCCAAAGAGAGAAATGCACGGAACACTTCTGGCCTGATTTTGAAGAACCCTTCTGCTATCTTAAATAAGGATGACGTGGGGAGTCATTAATATTAATATTATTTAAATTAAAAATTAATATATATATATGTAAATTAGATGATTAAATAATTAACACAATTATTTATTACCAAAATATAATCACATTCTAAAGCATTTCTCTCGTATAACATGTACTTGTAATGTACATCTTATGCACATTATTTTTTAACCTATAGTTTTAATATGAATCCTATTCATATTGATTTTTATTTGAATCTCATTTGAATAATTTCTCTCATAATATATAGTTTCAATTTAGAATTAATCATATATTATATTGTATCAATATACATACATATAATCCCTTGAGTAATTTGAACAATTCAAATTCTAATAAGAAACTTGATCCTCGTTTTACTCGTTGTGAGCTAGCAAGGAAACCTAATGGTCCTACAGATCAGAAGCTCCAAGGATACGAGATCAATCGGTTAACCTCATTAACCGAGTTAATCAACATCCATTAACTCCGAGTCACTCCACTAAAGACCCGCAGCTGCACTTTTTTCACTACAAAATATTTTTGTGCCCACATATATACCGCCATTAATGGCAAGTCAATCCTTCACGAGTGCTCATAACTCAGCTGGATTAAATTACTGTTTTACCCCTGAGTTATATCTTACTCCTTAAATACCACTTCTCATCTAATGAACAACTCGGTTATGGTTCGACCAATAACCAGAAGTCCTTCTCGGGCCGTGAGAGAGTTGAGCCCCGTGTTAATGGCCTAGAGTCAGCATTTAAGAGAATACTCATCTACTCCCCTAAAGTTGAGGAGGATTGAATTCCATTTTGTTAAGTTATGTTCTCAGTTCCCCACTTGGTCTCGTCCCCAAAATGGTAGGAATATTGAGTTCACGACTCGGGCCACTCTCACCCATACAGATTAAAGGATGAGCCCCCATAGACTGGAGTCCATCACTCACTTAGAATTGAGAATGAGTTGTCTGGTCATCTTATGAAACAATAATCTATTAGTTAACGGCGTTGCATATAAAGATTGGCTATTTCGCGGTCCGGTCTTATACAAACTAATTGTATAGGATACTCCCACTTGCATGTCTCCACACGAACGACCTGGATCGAGTCATTTGTAACATTTATAAAGTGGGTCGTATCCATAGTGTTACCAAGATAAGGTAGCCAACCTTATCTATATACTATAAACCCTTTAGGTTATTATCGGGACATTATCCACTTGTATATCGAGGGTATATCAAATATATATCCAGTATATAGGTTATATGAAATATATACCAATATATTGTCTCGGTTACATGAAAGTAATCTTGGATGTTTAGTTTATTAGATTTGGACAATAAATTCAACAACAATTTGATTGAATATTAAAACAAAACTTTATTGACTATAAATTTATTTTTACATAAATACAAACTAAAAATTTAGAACAACGCACTCAACAAACTCCCACTTGAACTAAACTCTAGTGGGGTATACAAAATCATAAAGCAAAGGGATAAATACAATAAACTAGGGCACACACTATACCCATTACATTTCTCCCACTTGCCTTAAACTAAGTGTACAACACTCATAGACTTAGACTTTCAAAATGACCCTCAAACACTTTAGTCGTGAGCGTCTTCGTAAAAGGATCAGCAATGTTGTGTTCTGAAGCGATCTTTATGACAATCACATCTCCTCGTTGCACTATCTTCCGTATAATGTGGTTCTTCCTTTCGATATGCTTTCCATCTTGTGGCTTCGAGGTTCCTTAGAATTAGCCACAACACCACCATTATGATAATAAAGTGTGATGGACAAGTCCATGTTTGGAATGACTTCCAAATCGGTTAAGAACTTCCTAAGCCAAACTGCTTATTTTGTTACTTCACAAGCTGCAACGTACTCAGCCTCCATGGTGGAGTCTTCAATGCATCCTTGGTTGAAGCTTCGCCAAACTACTGCTCCTCCGTTAAGAGTGAATACTGACCTTGATGTAGATTTCCTAGAATCCTTGTATGTTTGGAAGTTAAAGTCAGTGTATTTTGTAAGAATCAAATCCTTAGAAAATTGATGGAGGAATGGCAAGCCACTGTAGAAAGGTCGTTAATAATGAACACGAGAATTAAGGAGCCTGTTGAAGACAACTTAGAAATCCCTCAATTTCTTCACAAGGGCTTGCGAATTCCATTACCCGACTAACCTCCTATTACTTCTACTGTATGTACTGAGCAGTTAGGGCAAGATGACGTCCGTATTATCATAACACAAAGCCTCTAGTTCACACTGATTTTGAAAATGAAGAAATAACAATAAAGTAGTGATTGACGCTACTCGCCTTTATCACACCACCAGCTTCAACATTTGGTATTTCTTCTCATCAGTTTTTCTGTACAGCATATTAATGATTTGCCTATGAGTTTTGATGTTGCAACAGAGATTTGGACAAGCCAATAGGTCAATGAGGAACAATTGGTTGAGGGAGACCAAGTTGTCAATTATAGGTTAGGACATGGTGTGGATGTTTATATTAACCAGCCGCTAGCAGCTCCATCTGATGTGTTTGAGCATAATTTTGCAAGTCTTAAGGTGATTTGTGGGTTGGTCAATGAGGAAGACGAAGATGATAATGAGTTGCAATATGAAATTTGAATGCGATCACCCGAGAGATCATCGAGCATGAAGAGTAAGAGTCCGCTGGTACAATAGGAGAAGCTAGTTTACTAGTTCTGATTTTGACCCACGTTATGTCCATGTGATAAATAGCTCAAAGATGGTATATGCCTAACATATCTGGCGAAGAAACGATACAAGATAGTAAAGGAGGCTAAAGTAATGATAAAGGAACTAACTCAATTATGCATGAGAACTCCCTTATACAAGGTAAACCCCCACAACAATAATAAGAATAACCCCAATAACAAGATGATGAATCAACCCCAAGAAAGCTAAACAGATTTGTGCTTGGAAAAGATGATCGATGATCAAAAATAAAGGAGAACTTGTTCCTATATTCAAGATTTCGAACTCTTCACAACCTAATGGATCAAACTAGATTGAAAGTTCTAAAAACATGCATTCTAACACAAGAATACAAAGAAAGCTTAAAAGCTTGAGAGAGATTAAACTCAATCTGAATTTTTCATTCATCAAAATGTTGTCATTGAAAAGCAAATGTACATCCCTATTTATAGTAATTCAAAAGACACAACCCTTGGATGAAAAGACACAACCCTTGAAAAATACATAATAAATTAAATATGTGGATGAATCTGGATTTTAGATTCATGAAGTTTCTTGGATGACAAGATGTTTTTTCAAGCTTGAAAGGATGCAACTCTTGACCAAGTGTGAACATCTTAGCTTGAAAGTGACCATTCAACTCTTCTTGTAGTCTTTTAGCTCTAGCTCTTGTGATTGGACCTTGTGGCATAATGATTAGCTCATGATTGGGTTGACTTTGAGCATAAGCTTCATTTGAGCTTCATCCTCTTGTAGGCTTTCCCCGTGCACTCCGTGATCACTCATTTCTATATCATTCTCCCGTTCTTCGAAAAGATTCGTCCTCGAATCTAAAGGATCTCCTTGCATGGAAAATTTGAAGCCATGTGCATTCCACGACCTTGTACTACTTGGATCTCCCTCTGCTTTGAATTTCTTGTCTTGGATGTGGTAGGAAGTGAAGTTGGAATTATGCTTCTTGTGCAGCCTCTTGGACTCATATGTCCCATGTGAATGAAATTGGCTCTTTTTAAAAGCAACTCTTGAATTTTGCTTTTCAACAAGCAGTTTGACCTCCTGCAAGAATTCAAAAAAAAAAAAAAAACTTTGTATATTGACCTACTTCCTTTTTGTATATGTCGTTTTGAAAACAAAATAATACTAGCTTTAGAAACTCTCGTAACCAAACCCATATGGTCGTCAACACTTTTCTCTCGTTTGTCACTTTTTTCACCGTCCTTTGTTTCTACTACTTTTGTCTCCACCTCTTTTTCAGAGCATAACTCATTATAATCTTCGGTTGTCTTTTCATCAAACATAACAACCTCATCATTTGAATCTTCCTCTTGAGCATCACACATAACAATCTTATCATTTGAATCTTCCTCTTTGACATCATACATAACGACCTCAACATTGTTCGAATCATCCTTTTGGAGGTTTGGATGTTTTCTCTCATTTTCAATTGATTTATCATTCTCTTGATGCTCGGGAAAATCTTCCTCCCTTTGAACGAATTGTGCAGCTTGTCTCTCCTTGGCTTGGTCCCTCAATTTTAATTCTGGATTTAACTTTGAAATGTACTCCATGGATTTGCGCATTTCAGCAAAATTATCTCTCATAGCCTTCCAAAGTGGATCCTCGCTAATATGATGATTCTCATGTCGTCTTCGCCTTTCGTGAAACATTATGACTTTGAATATATCAAACTTTAGCAAGTCTTATAGCATACTTATGAAAATCATGCAAAAAAGGCTTCAATATAGTCTAGAATGTGAAAAGTCACAAATTCTAAAATTTAGGAAATAGTGACTGAATTTTCTTTTCTAAAAATAAGAAAATTGGAATGAAAAAGAAAGAGATAAGGAATGAAATGGTGTGAATCAAAAGAATATGAAGAGTCACTTTTTTTTTCCAGCAATAATGATAAAAGATGAATAAAATATGAGAAGATGAACAGTCAAGCAAGATGAAACTAGATGTAACGATTGAATGAAAGAAGAAAGAAAGATGAAGAATAAAGGCAAGTGAAATAGATATAATCTGTTTTAGAGCCAAAGCTCTGATACCAAATGATAAAGGAACTAACTGATCAATTATGCATGAGAACTACCTTATACAAGGTGAACCCCCACAACAATAATAAGAATAACTCCAATAACAAGATGATGAATCAACCCCAAGAAAGCTAAACAGATTTGTGCTTGGAAAAGATGTTCAATGATCAAGAATAAAGGATAACTTGTTCCTATATTCAAGATTTCGAACTCTCCACAACCTAATGGATCAAACTAGATTGAAAGTTCTAAAAACATGCATTCTAACACAAGAATACAAAGAAAGCTTAAAAGCTTGAGAGAGACTAAACTCAATCTGAATTTTTCATTCATCAAAATGTTGTCCTTGAAAAGCAAATGTACATTTCTATTTATAGTAATTCAAAAGACACAACCCTTGGATGAAAAGACACAACCCTTGAAAAATACATAATAAATTAAATATGTGGATGAATCTGAATTTTTAGATTCATGAAGTTTCTTGGATGACAAGATGTCTTTTCAAGCTTGAAAAGATACAACTCTTCACCAAGTGTGAACATCTTAGCTTGGAAGTGACCATTCAACCCTTCTTGTAGTCTTTTAGCTCTAGCTCTTGTGATTGGACCTTGTGGCATAATGATTAGCTCATGATTGGGTTGACTTTGAGCATAAGCTTCATTTNCTTCTTGTAGTCTTTTAGCTCTAGCTCTTGTGATTGGACCTTGTGGCATAATGATTAGCTCATGATTGGGTTGACTTTGAGCATAAGCTTCATTTGAGCTGATTTGAGCTTCCTCCTCTTGTAGGCTTTCTCCGTGCACTTCGTGATCACTCATTTCTATATCATGTAATGTCTAGGGCTACTTCCTGTGACCAAGAACTTGAGTTGTCCTTGCCTGATTAGCTACGTAGCAAGAAGCACCTGTAGGGCTTTCGCAGGGTGACAGAAGTTCCAATCATTATGGCTAGGATATATCTCAACCTGACTTTTCGGAGCATGATTTTGACAATGCTTAAAGGAGTCCGCTTCGACCATTATTTCTTGCTTTTTACCTTTTTATTTTTAATTAGTTAATTCATTGGTAGGTTAGTTTTATTTTGAGTTAGATTTGTTTCTTTTGTTTAAATAGTTTGTTTGTATTTTTGGATAAAGATGCATGTCCGTTGCGAAAAGTTATGTGAATGTTAATATGCATATCTACTATGTAAAATGGGTACATCATCTCTTTGAGCTTTATTATTTGTTTGTCTGTTGTTTCT
>NW_019104983.1:17380-32826 GCF_001995035.1 Momordica charantia
GGCGTCGGAGAAGTTGCCGGAAAACGAGAGGAGGGCGGCTAGGGAGAAGAAAGAAGAAGAAAAGAAGAAGAAAGAAGGAACTTGGGCTAGGGTTTTTTTTTCCTTTTTGTTTTCTTTCTTTTCCCTTTGTTTTAAAACCAAAATAACCCAAAGGAGGCCCAACAAGTTCAAGCCCAAAGATAAGAAATCTACCCCCCTCCTAAACAAGACCCACCACACGGGATCCGGTAAATATTAATTTAATTGGATTTTAGAGCTCGATAAATATAGATAATTTCAATTAACATTCACTTTAAAAATTAAATGAAAAATCTCCTGATTCGAGACTAACTAACCTAAGGGACTCAGGGCGTTACAGTTTTTGTTTATTTTGCTAACTTTTCAATCTACTCTTGCAGTTGCCATCAGACTCGTGCCCGAATTGACACAACCGACCTTTAATCTATTGAAGTACTACAAGGATCGATTCAAAACTGGTAAGAAGGTCGGTACTTTGATTAGGATAACCTATTGCACTCTTCGGGTCTTCTTGACTACAATCCTCTTCTAGTACCCGTCGGGCCTCAAGACCCAACTCAAAGTTAGGTAGGTTCGAGCTCGAACTGTTTTTACTTTCTCACCATTATCAAACGTTTTCTAACATACATTAACGCTGTAGCCATGGTGTGTGGTTTCACTAACGCCACGAAGCGCAAGACTAAGGGTGGGACTCGTCTACCCAAAGTCAGATCGAGCTCTGACCCTCAGGCCACAGAGGCAGCGAGAGTTACTGTGGTCAGGCTGGAGCGTCCTCAAGGGCCTTCTTTTGGTGGAAAAAGACCTTGCAGTGAGTCTGCCGAGGTGCTGGAGGTCTCTCTTCTAAGGGAGATTCACGATGGTCCTTCTCCAAAGAAAGCCAAGAAGAAGAAGAAGAAGAAGAAGAACACGTCCTCGAAGGGTGTCGTCTCCGAGGTACGGAGGAGTAGCTTCTTGTATCTAATTGACGATACAGAGGCTCGGATGGGAACCACCACTGATGTGAGATTCAATTTTGCATCGAACCATCCAATGCTGGCATGAAGGAGAGAGTCAAACAGATTGAGAGTGCTAGCTATTCACGGTGTATAAGGCGCACCACCAAGTTCGTTTGCGCTTTTGGGTCTGAGTCCAAAGCATGATCGACCTCGCTGCTGAGGTAAAGAGGACCGATCTCGAACTTGCAACTTCTTAATATTTGGTATTTTTTTTAACTCTTGTTTGTTTTACAGGCTCATGCTGAGACTTTTCATATGGCTCTCATGATAAAGGTCGAGCTTGACGGTTGCGAGAAGGATAGAGAGTCCATCTCCACTTCTTTTGATTCTACCGTCACTGCTGAAGGCGAGCTGCAGAAGGTGAAGGCAAAGTTGAAGGCTGCCCATGAAAAGCTCATGGAGGAGGAGCTTGAGAAGAGTAAAAAACAAACTCTAAAGGCGTCTCGGGTTGTTGTGAAGGGCCTAGAGGTCGAGAAGTCTAAACTATTGCGCCACACTACCAACTCCGTGTGCCTTGCTCGAAGAGGCATTTCGGAAGCACCCCGATTTCGACGGCTTTGCTAAGGACTTTAGTGACGTGGGCTTCAAGTTCCTGAAGAAGGCGTGACTGCAGTGGCTCCCGAGGTCGACCTCGCACCCTTCAAGATGCAGTATGCGGCAAAGTGGGCTGCAGGTCCAAATTAGACTTCTGGTCCCCAAGACTTGGTGGACCGATAATTGAAGGAGTTGAACTTTGAGTACGAGGATGAAGACGAGGAGGATATGTCTTAGGAGGATGATGTTGCTGTTGAAGGGATCGGATCCCGTAGCGGAAGAACGCTTGTGCTTCGATCTTGTCTTAGAATTACAACAAAGAAAAGACATAAGCATTAGTAATAGGAAGTTAGTGATACATACCTTTGAAGACACCTCTTCAATGTAGACACCAACGCCACCAAAAAGTCTTTCTCGCTATCCTCTAGATGTTAAAAACTCAGTTTGTTGGAATCGTCTTATAATTGAAAAGGGAAACGAAAAGATCGAGAGAGAGAATTTCTCGTTGGTGTTTCGGAAACACAACAACCAAGAGCCGGGCGAAAGGAAGGGAGAACCAATGCCACCAGACACAAGAATGATCAAAAGAAATTTTGTGAAATATACCTTTGAAGACACCTCTTCAAACTAGACACCAATGCCACCAAAATGTCTTCCTCGCTATCCTCTGGATGTTAAGAACTTGGTTTGTGGGAACCGTCTTATAATTGAAAGGGAAATCGAGAGATCGAGAGAGAGATTTTCTCGTTGGAGTTTCGAAAACTCAACAACCGAGACGGGGAACCAAGATAAGGGGAGAAACTCCCTTCTTATAAGGGAGGAAGAGTGGTGGGGAAGTCACAACTTTCCCACTCACCACTTTCCCGCTTCCCACCATTAATGGTGAGAAGTGGGAGGTTTTCCTCCCATTTCTTTCCCTTTTTTTCTTTTATTAATTAAAACAATTTTAATTAAAATAATAATTAATTAAATCTAATTTGATTAATTACGAAAAAAAATATTAATTTAATTTAATTAAATCAAATTTAATTTAACCAAATTAATATATCACATTAATTTAATGAATTTAATTAAGTCATATTGAATAAAATTAAACTTAAATTAGTCAACTATATTAGAATCAAATTCTCAAATTCTAATATCCATCTCTCATGATTTTGAATCCAATTCAAAATTAACTTTATATTATAATTTATCAACATAATTAAACTATTAATCTATTAGCTAATGGTGTTACAACTAAAGATTAATTATTTCGCAGTCTGGTCTTATACAAACTCATTGTATAGGATACCCTCACTCGCATGTCTATACACGAACGACCTGGATCAAGTCATTTGTATCTATTACAAAGTGGGCCATATCCATAGTGTTACCAGGATAAGGTACCCAACCTTATCCATATACTATAGACCTTTTAGGTTACTATTGGAACATTATCCACCTGTATATCGAATATATACTGTATATATATATACACTGTATATCAAATATATATGTTGTATATTAAATATATACTGTATATCTATTATATACTATTCCAGTTACATGACATAACCTCGGATGTTAGTTTATTGGATTTGGGGTAATGCAATTCTTTCAATAACAACTTTATTGAATGAATATTTGTTTTATGTTTACAAACCACGAGTTTATGGCATAAAACCCAACAACTGCTTCTTTAAGCAACGAGGTAGCTGCCCCTACCCTGCCTGTGGTCAACTCCTCTCAAGAGGCTAGCCTGGTCGACTCGTAAGAGGTCGACCTACTAGCTTCCCAAGGAGAACTTCGGTCTCATCTCGGTAGCAGCTGATCGACTCCCTAGGCTCCTCTTTTCGCTTCCTTCTTCATTTTCCATGGAAAAAATTTGTAAACAGGGCAAGGCTAAAAGGCACAAATACCTTGGCCCTGCCACATGTTCTTTAATGAAGTCATACTTTTTGGAATTTGCTGTGTCTCTACTTTTTTCATGGTTTAAAGAAATCTTTTTGATTTTAACTTTAATAGTATGTACATCGCAGCTTGTACCACAGTACATTGCACGTCGCACTTCAGACTAGGGAGCACTTGGCCCCATTTAATTTCAAGTCGAACTCATAATATAATAAGACAAGGAATTAAATAAGACAAGTCACTTTATTATGGCTAGCCTTTGAAAATTTATACAAGTCCAACTGCTTTGAACTATTTTACATTTCAAGGATAGTAGCACTTTAAATGCTTTGCATTCCATGAATGTAGGAGTAGTTTTCCTTTGAGATTGGCCAGCATATAGGTTCTTGGTCATACAATTCCCTTAACTTCAAATGGTCCTTCCCAGCTTGGTTCCAGTGTGTCGACATGCCCCTGAATCTTTCGGAGGACCAAACGACCAACCTGAAATCTTTGAGGTTGAACTAGGGCGTTGCAATGTCTGGGCATTGTTTTATGCTAGGCGTAACTGGGACAACTCCCACTTTTCATGTAGGAGATCAAGGTTGAGGAGCAGTTACTCCTCGTTCCTCACCTGCTTAGAGTCCAAGAATTTGCAAAAGGTTTGACCTAGTAAAAGTCGAATTTAGAGGTTTGCTAACTTGGAAGTCTCTGGACTGACCTGCACAAGAGGGCAAAATATCTGACGCTCAAGTCAGTAATAGTTCGGACTTAATAACAAGTTCAAGGAGAAATTTGATACCTGGGATAAGAACGAGACCCTCTATTTATAGGTGCAGGGTCCGACAAACCTCACAACCGGCGATAATTCTTGTCGAGTCGTAGGTCGAACCTATCGGGTCGTTCAGATTGAACCCGAGCAGATCAAACCACTTAATAAACGTAAAAATTAGAAGAATGGCCAAGTCTCTCACCTCGAGAGGTTCGAGGTGGAGCTGCCAGCTACACGATCCCTCTTTGGGCGTATCAACGTCCTCCACGTGACACGACAATTTTCTTCCTCAAAGAGTATTGAAATATATATACATAAATGAAAAGTAGATTTCAGTTTTTGGTCTTTGGTTTTTCTATTTTTAAAAACAAAATCCATATATGTTTGATAACTATTTTTTATTTTTTGAACCAAATACGTTTGGTAACTATTTTTAATTTTCTTTTATTTAAAATTTAGAAAATTGAAAATATATATTAGAGATAGAGAATTTTATATAGAGTATAGATGATAATGGTGTGGGGCGGGAGTGAGGATTCCCTCTCCCTCTCGTGCTCATGAAAACAATAAAAGGTCATATCAGAAGCCCAACGTATAAATAGAGATCTCCTTCTCGTTTTTAGGTACGCAAAACTATATCCTTCACTTTCATTCGTCTCAGCTCGTCCTTAGAGTCAGTTCGTCATTGCTGACCTTCACAGATTTGGTCAAATTCTTCAGAAAATATTTGTTTAACTTGAAAACATATGACAGTACAGGTAGGGCAGACATATGACACTAATCTGAAGCTACACAAAGAATACAATAAAATAAAAATCATAATAACCACAGAACATAAGAAAAATTCACTTCATCCACATAAAGAAAGATTGAAATGAAAAAAAAAACGTGTGAAATCTTTCGTGATGTTCTAAGTTTCATGAAATCTCAAAATTTTATGACCTTTCGTGACATTAAAAAATTGTCATAACGTACCAAAAGATATTGCATCTTAAATGTATGTTGTTTCAATCTAGTTCTATATTTTACAACATTTTTTAAATAGAATACACATTTTAAGTTACATATTCCCTTTTCGTAACATAAAATATCATAAATTGACAAAAAAAAATTGTAAGCAAAAATAGAGAACCACGTTCTTGCTAAAAAAGACGGCTCATCATTTTATAACATTTAAAAAATGCCACAAATCCGTTAGTTTTCATGTTTTATCGCAAAAAAGATTGCTCCAACATTTCATGACCTTTTTTTTGGGAAATTTGAATTTGTGACCCGTTCAATTACTGAAACTGGATAAATGACCCTATTTTCAAAAAACCGAATTTGTGACTCCTCCACCCCTTATTTATGATCCCTTAAATATTTTATTCATGGGAAAAGACCAATTTATCCTCATTGTTAATAAATGTGCATTTATGATTTCCACCTAACCATTTCACCAAACTGTAAACCCATATTTTACATATGTTTGAACTTGTTAATATTTTAGATTATGTATAACTCACAGATCACGTTTTCAAAATCCGCTTAAAGCATCAACGTGTTTGATCTTTCTTTGTCCCCACACTATCCAAAATCATTGTCCCCACAATTTCACTTGAGGTATGTTACCTTTACACAAACTTTTGTACTCTATAATTGTTGAACTTTATTGAAATATTTTGCCATTAATGAGTTCAACTACTAGATTTGGTTGTTGACAAGAAAAAAAAAATCAGATTGTTGTAATTACTTCAATCCCGGATCTATACCTGGTCCGGGATTGAATGTAAACAATCCCGGTTCATCACGTATCGGGACTGTCTTGGATATATCTCGGACCTATCTTGCTTCGAGACATGTCCTGGACTAATCTCGAAGCATATTTAGTCTCGGACATGTCTTGGACCAGTCTTGCTTCGAGATTTGTCCGGGACATGTCTCGGACCAAGACTGGTCCAAGATTCATCCGAGACATTTATTTTTTTTATTTTCTAAATTTTTAATATTTTATTTTTTAATGATCGATTTTCCTATCTCACTTAGTTTTATCTATTTGTAGGATGCCTCGTGTTTTCATAACATTCGGTGGAGAATGGAATGATAGTGAAAAAGATTATGTCGGCGGTCGTAGGGGATTGACAGTGGATAGTACAATCACGTACAGAGAATTTCTAGGTCACGTGTATAGATTGAGTAACATTAACCACCTACAGTTTGATATTATAATTAGACGCGTGTATCATTTTAAAACCAAAGTTTGTGTGATGGAAATAACTGATGACGATGACTTGCGTTTTTTTTTACTGGTGAGGATGTATCTGAATTGCCTATATATATATNAAGTTTGTGTGATGGAAATAACTGATGACGATGACTTGCGTTTTTTTTTACTGGTGAGGATGTATCTGAATTGCCTATATATATATCTAATGTGCGAAAGTAGGTACATGGGAATGAAACGTACATGCCTTCTTTCCCATATTATGTAGGCCAAAACGTGTCCTCGATTCCTATGTCCGCAGCTTGTATTCCCCCATTCCAGAGACCCACATATCCTATACCCTCATTTCCTTCCTTATCATCGAACCCCTCTTCTTCCCGACAGCCACACCCCTCCTACGGGCATATAGGTCATGATGTAGAGGGTTTAACACCATTGGGGTCAGATGTTGTTCCATGTAATCTGGGAGATGATAGGGTGTGTGATTGGGATGTGTTGGGAGTATGGAATGATAACGAAGATGAAAGTGGTGAATCATATGACCGTTGGCAGAGTCTGAAGAAGGACACTCTCAAGCAGAATATGGGAACGAAGAGCATGACGATGCGCTTGATGATGAGCTTGAGCCTGATGTGGAACAGGTGCACACTGAGATTCGCAGGGATGAAGAAGCGGTCCGGCCACCGGGATGTAATGGTCTTACTAGACACCCTAATGATGAGAAATTGCAACTCATAGTATAGTCTTCTGGGACAAATGATGTTAATGGGGGCGATGTATTTGATAATAAGAAGGAGTTGAGTTTGAAAATGCATTTAGTTGCAATACGAAAGAATTTTCAGTTTGCAACATGGTTGAGTTAAGTGCGAGAAATGTAAATACAATAAACTAGGGCATCTCATACCCAATTTCTCCCACTTGCCCTATTTATTTTAATCGTAGTCCTAAACTCGGTGACTCTAAAAAACACTAGCTGGGAGGGCCTTCGTAAACAGATCAACAATGTTGTGCTAAGACGCTATTTGTCTTACATTAACGTCTCCTCTCTACACAATTTCTCTGCATGAGATGGTATTTGCGCTTAATATGCTTTCCCCGCTTATGGCTTCACGGTTCTTTGGAGTTCGCCACTACTGCACTGTTATCGCAATACAAAGTGATGGACATTTATGAACTTCCTTAGCCGCACTGCTTCCTTGGCTGCTTCGCATGCAACAACATATTCTGCTTCCATTGTGGAGTCGGTAATGCAGCTCTGCTTTATACTTCTGCACACTACTGCTCCTTCATTAAGAATGAACACCGATCCCGAAGTAAATCTCCTTAAATCTATATCAGTCTGAAAATCGGAGTATTCCATATCTGAAAGGTAGAAAACCTTTCTTTAAACCCTGCATCTTATACGTAGACAACACTTTGTCTATATAAGATGTTTGAGACATAGTTAGAGTTCTGTTCTTTCGGTTCTGAACTATTTGGATACCTAGAATATACTGTGTCTCTCCAAGATTTTTCATTTGAAATTGGGTTGCTAGCCAATTTTTTATATCAGTTAAATATCCTACATTATTCCCAATAAGTAGGATGTCATCTATATACAGAATAAGAAATGCTACAGTGGAGTTGATGATCCTTTTGTAAACACAAGGTTCATCAATATTTTGTTCAAAACCATAAGATTTGACCACAGCGTCAAATCTCATGTTCCAGGATCTGGATGCTTGTTTTAATCCATAAATGGATTTTTTAAGATTGTAAACTTTTTGCTCCTGACCTTGTTCTATGAACCCTTCTGGTTGGACCCTATTGATACTTTCGTCAAGATTACCATTCAGAAAGGCAGTTTTGACATCCATTTGCCAAATTTCATAATCATAAAAAGTGACAATGGATAAAAGTATCCTAATAGATTTAATCATAGCAACAGGTGAAAAGGTTTCTACATGGTCTATCCCCTCCACCTGGGTGTAACCCTTTGCTACTAATCGGGCTTTATGTTTGTACCTTTCCCGAATGGTCTCTTTTACACTTATAGATCCATTTGCAATCGATAGGTCTTACCTCATCTAGTTTGTCTACAAGCTCCAAGACCGAATTGAACTACGTAGACTCCATTTCGAGGTCCACGGCTTTGATCCACTGATCTCGATCAACGTCATACATTACTCTTTTATAGGTTAATGGATCCTCTAAGCCTTTATCAGGTATGGTGACTTCAGTTTCAATTAAACCCATATAGTGGTCAGGCTGTCTCACAACTCTGCCACTACGTCGAGGCTCTCTCATTTCTTGAGAAGGATGTGATGGACCAGATGTGCTTGGTCTATTATCAACTCTTGTTGATGAACCAGCCTGATCAACAACTCTTGTTGATTTATCTGTAGCATCTTTTGAAATCTCTTCTAATACTAGTTTGTTGCGGGGTTTATGATCTCGTATGTGGTCTTCCTATAAGAATGTGGCGTTTGTCGATACAACTACCTTTTCATCCTAAGGATCATAAAATAGACCACCTCTCGTTCTTTCAGAGTATCCGACAAATGACCCAATTTTGAACGACGTTCCAATTTCTTAGGATTTTGTACCAACACGTGTGCCGGACAACCCCAGATTCGAAAATAACGTAAACTAGCTTACGCCCGGTCCATAACTCATAAGGTGTTTCTGAAACACTTTTAGAGGGAACGTTATTCAAAATGTAAGTTGTAGTCTCTCTACAAACCCCCACAACGAGTTTGGCAACTGAGCAAAACTCATCATGGATCGAACCATGTCTAAACAATGTTCTGTTTCTTCATTCATATACACTAGAGAGTTGTGCTGCATTCTATGTTCTATCATATAGTCTTGAAATCTCAAGTCCATATACTCCCCACCTCGATCTGATCAAAGTGTCTTAATTGTTTTACCTAATTGGTGCTCAACCTCGGTCTTAAACTCCTTGAACTTTTCAACGGCTTTAGACTTGTGGCGTATCAGGTAAGTGTAACCGTACCTAGTATAATCATCAATAAAGCTGATGAAATATTCATACCCTCCCCGAGCTCTAACATTCATTGGTCCACAAAGGTCTGAATGTACGAGTTCTAAGGATTCTTTGGCTCGTTGACCTTTTCCAGTAAAAAATCTCTTTGTCATTTTTCTTTCAAGACATGACTCACATGGCGGCAAAGAATCATCTTCTAACTTGCTTTGATGTCCGCTCTTAACCAATCTATCAATCCTATTGAGATTAATGTGTCCAAGTTTTAAGTGCCAAAGAGGTATTTTGAGAAACACGTTGCCTTTTAATTTGAGTTTCAGCTATTTTAAACATTTCAGCATTATAGACAGCTTCAACTTTGGTTGGTTTTAACTTATATAAGTTGTTTGCAGAACATATTTGTACGCCTCTTTTCAAAATGAACGCCTCATTAAGATTGAAATTTACGATGTACAAATTTTTTAGCAAACATGAAATAGATATCAAGTTTCTTTTATAGGAAGGTACATAAAGAACATTTTCCAAATACATATATCTATTTCCAAAAATCAACTTAATTTCTCCCACTGCTTTTGCTGAGATGAGCTCCTCTGATCCAACCCGGAGACCTCATCTTCTTCAAGCTGTCTCCAGGAACTAGTTTCTTGAAAAAAAGAACAAACATGATTAGTTGCTCCTGGATCTAGTATTCAAGTAGAATCATCATTCTCCACTATACATGTTTCAATGACTAGTAAATCGAATTTACCTTGCTTTTCCTTCTCAGCTATTTTATCGGCGAGGTATTTGGGGCAATTTCTTTTCCAGTGCCATTTTCATTGCAATGGAAACATTTTCCTTTTGCAATCTTTTCCTTGCCTTTTGTCGCAGCTAGAGCGTTCCCCTTTCCATTGTTCTTCTTCTTCTTCTGGATTTCTTTATTCTGATAAGAAGGTCCACATTTACTCCCAGAGGAAGATCCTTTGTGGAATTTCCTCTTTGAGGTAGTAGCAACATTGGCCTCAGCCTCAAAACCTTTGTTTTTCAACAAAGATTCGTAAATTTGGAGTTTATTAAGAAGGGTTGTCAGGTTGTATTCAATCTTATTCATCATAGCATTCCTTTTGAATTGAGAATAACTCTTCGGAAGAGATTGCATGATGAATCCAACTTGACTTATTTTGTTTATGACTGCGTCGTTCACTTCTGCAACATTGAAGTGAACCATCATGTTCAAAACATGCTCCCTTATGGAAGATCCTTCCTTTATTCTGCAGTTGTAAACATACTTAATCACATCATCATGATAGATGTTGATGGTTGTCCAAACAGGGCTTGTAGAGAGTCCATGATCTCTCTTGCAGTAGCTAATCTCTTGTGCTTTTTAGACAATACATCCGATATACTGGCTAAAATGTAGACACGAGCTTTTTTATTAGCCTTAACCCATCAATGATATGCATCTTGAACTGTTCGGTTTGCATTAGGGGCAGAGGCTGGAGGACACTACTCCGTTAAGACGAACCTCATATCGTCAATTACTATTATTGTGATTAAATTCGATTTCCATATTCCGTAATTGTCTCCATCAAGTTTATCGGAAGCTAGCACTTGTATAGTTGAAGTAGACATTACTGAAAAGTGAACAAAACTATTAGTGAATTGTATAACTCTTAATTATTTCATCCAATTTTATTTAGCAAGAAATAATGTACCCATTCATTATTACTTTTGCAATGATACTTCAATGAGTCAGAATAGCCCCCACCGAAGCGCAGTCGACTACTCCTTCACTGAATCAATACATTCTTGACTAAATACTAACTCTGGAATAATTCTTATCCCTATAGTACTTAGTTATCGTTAATTTGGTCAAGAACTTACTAACACTTAGCAAGTCTTGTAAGTGTACACCCGCCATTTTTGAATTACAGAGATCGGAATCAAACAAGCCCTCAAAGGAGAGACAATTGTTGAAAATGGACCTAAGTAACCCTATCCATTTATGGAGTTCACGGTGTTCCGAATCCTATGTTACAACCCTCCAAAGGGATAGGTGCTTATAAACGCCAAGCAGGTGCAACATAAGATTCTTACAGTGTGACCTAATGGAAGAGACCGTAGGACGTGTTGACACACACCCTTAACCCACTTACTATGAACTACTTCGCCTATTCACCTTGTTATTGACCCATGCAAATACTCTCCGAAATGAGGTTGCCCAAATAGCAACTCGAAGCCGAGCATGAATCTCACGGTGTGAACTCTTACGGATGTGAGAGCTATAAATAATGTATCTCATACACTATTAATCTCCCACTAAAGTGTTCTATTTTAAAAATTGGGTAATTTCTAGGCTATATACCGGCTAATTATATACAACCTAAGTCTAGGTGATTTTCCCGAGTATAACTCTTATATTGGGATTAACCTCTGATGTCTAGGTGATAAACCAATTTTATTACCCCGCATCTCTCATGCTCATAAAACTAGGGTTATTAACTCAGACGTCGGTTTGATCTCCAGGTATGAGGTGTTCCGTAAATCGTCAACTTAAGTACCCCTAACCTTAGACAAGATCTCACCTGGTGAGTAAACAACTTTTGTTTTACAAGTTATCGCCCTATTTTAACTATTTAACGGAACGAATTGCTTTGCACCGGTTAACCTTAGGTAAGCATGCAAGTTTGTCTGTGTTATAGATTTTAAAAGTCCAAATGATTTTATAACACTTATAAAATCTAGACATAACAATTATATGATTGACATAAATCTAAAACAAGCATCCACTTATTAAAGTCATAAACTAATATAACATTTTTATATAATTTATGAAATTAATTCCATGCATTCACTAATTAAAGTCATAAACTAATATAACATTTATATCTAATTTATGAAATTAATTCCATGCATTCACATACATTATAACTCTTATAACATAAATGCAACCATGCTTATCCTATGGTGGGGTTTTAAATCTATATGACATASTTTATGCATAAAAGATTTAACTTCAATTAAAACATACATCAAACATGCATAAATAATTGAACAACTACTAAAAATGGTTGATTTTGGCATCCCAAGCACACACAAACTAAGCTATTACATTAATAAGCTCGAAGTAGCCTCGAACCGCACCTAAACCGCCTTCCAAGGTGCTAGAATCGGCCTCTAAAATGTTAAAATAAGTGCTGGAAATTCAAAAAACAGCGGCAGTAACGGAAAAGACAGCATGCTTTTGATTTTGAACCAGCTTCGTTTACAACCTTTGATTAACTCTAAATGACTCAAGTAAATTACAAACTCGATCAAGCACAATGAGGCCCAAAACGAGGGCTTAATTACAATAATTAAATAACCAAAAGCAAGCTAATAGAAGGGATGCCAAAAATATAAACCATTTTAGTACATGCAACAATTCATCTTATGAATTAAACCCCACCAAGCTAAATAAGTGTAAAAGGCATGCTCTGATACCACATGATGGAACTTTAGACATGCACAACAGAATCTAAGTATCATAATACAGTTAATGAAGCAATTTAACTAAAATAAACATGCTGGAAAATATGATGGAAAAGGTAAAGAGGAAGTGATTAACTTTATACCTTTGAAGACCTCCACTATAACTTCTTCTCCTAACTCAATGGGACCACCAACGGCAAATACATGCTATCCTCAGGTTTATAAACACGGTCGTGGGACCGAATTATGAGTGAAGCAAAGGGAAAGCATTAATGGGTAGGAGAAAACAATGGAAATTTGAGTGAAAAAATTATGCACTTATGCAATGAAGCATTAGCTTTCTCCAAGTGATCTTCATCACCTATATAAAGACCAAATGCAAGCAAGGACCAGCCTTGCATGCCTTCCACTTCAAACCCCACTAGCATGTAAAAGATAGGTGTCAATTCCTTGAAGAAACACTTCAAAAATCACAAGTTAGTGGGAAAATCCTGTTGGGTTTATGTCCTAAAACTCATAGTTTGAAAATGCCAGATATACTTTTATCATTCAATAAAGTTGTCATTGAAGGTTTTAATCAATAAGTAGTTATTGATCCAATAAAATGTTCTTACTAAATCTAAATCGAATAAACTAAGGAACCTAGACTGTTACTTGAGACTCAAACTTTATGTAGAGACATAAATATGGATCAAGTTTGAGTAAACAGTCTAAATGGTCTATAGCATAGGAATAAGGTTGGGCGCCTTATTTGGGGACACTATGGATGCGGACCACTTTGTAGCTAGTACAAACGATGTGATCCTAATTTGTTCATGTGAAGACATGCGAGTGGGGGCGTCCCGTGCAAAGAGTTTGCATAAGACCGAACCATGAGATAGTCACTTTTACTTTATAACACCATTTACTGTCTGAAACTGGCTATCTCGACTTTGATGGCCTAGGTAACTCGATCATAATCCTGACCTAACTATGAACTTCTGTTTACTCGGGATTATCTTTAGATCTGGATGGGTGAGAGTAGCTCAACAGCGCTAGCTCAATAAGCCTCCCATTTCAGGAGTAAGACCAGGTAGATAGCTAGGGACATAGGGTATAAGAAGGAAGTCATTTCTACCAAATTTTGGGATAGTAGAAAGTTTGTTTTCTTAAGGGCTGAATCCAGGTCTTGAACAATTGGCGCCATCCTCAACAAAAGGCTTGAGAGGATTTTTTTATTTGATAGTTGGACTGCAAATCCTTGTTCATTAGAGGATTAGTGGGACATAATGAACAAGAGGTAATTACAGGGGTAAAGCGATATTTTCACCTAGCTGTAATTACGAACAACCTGTGAAGGGTTGACTTACCGATCATGGTTATATAAAATGGACATAATATATCTACAGTGAGGAGAGTGCAGATACGAGCTTTAGTTGAGTGACCCGGTAGTTAACGAATGTTGATTAACTAGGTTAAAGAGTTTAATCGGTTAATCTCAGATCGTTGGAGCTCATGATCTGTAGGTCCATAAGGTCCCATGGCTAGCTCATATAGGAATAAACTTGGAATAATTTGAAGGAATAATTCGAATCGTACGAATTAGGTTAATCATATGAGATATGATTAACTAATTGATATATGATATCAATTGAGAAATTTGGTCAAAATATTTAAATAGGATATAAATATTAAAATTATGAATGCGGATTCATAATCGGAAGCATGGATTTCGTCAAATAGTCGGATTTCGAAAAAAGTCAAATAGTTGACTTTGACCAGAGAAAGTCAAAGGTTGACTAAGAAGATTAAAATAATGTTTTTAACCAAGTTGGTGGAAAATTCCACCAACATGTTGAGTGGAATATTTTAATAATCTAAAAAAATTCACGTTTTGACACTTAACCATGGCATGCATGAGTGGAATGTGTGTTGTAAGCTTTTGGTGAACTTAGACATGCATTTTGACACTTAGTCATGCCATGCATGAGTTAATATGTTGTAAGCTTTTGGTGAACTTTGACATGCAAGAGTTACATGTAATTTACCTATTTAAGAAGGTCTTTGTTCAAACATTAAATGCTCTTGGAACCTTTGGCCATTTGATATTTTTCAAAAAGCTTACATAACTCCTTTTAGCTCTATATTTCTCTCAAATTTTCCTTCTTTAAAAAGAGTCACACCACTCTATTCTAAGCCATGAGAATAGCTAGGAAGATCTCTTGGTGGTCCGCATTGGAGCTATTTGAAGAAATTTGAAAAACTACAAAAAGGTATGTATTTTTCTCTACCTTTCTCTAAGCATCATAATGTATGATCATGCATGTTTAATGTAACGCCCCGAGTCCCTCAGGTTAGTTAGTCTCGAATCAGGAGTTTCATTTAAATTTTTTTTTATTAAATTAAACTTTAATTAAATTTGTACATATCGAGTTCCGCGGGATTTGTTTTATCTTAAGTAGGGATGGGTTTCTTTTTCTCCTGGGCTTGGTCATGTTAGGCTTTTATTGGGTTGATTTGGTTTTAAAACAAAGGAAAAGGGAATTAATAAAAAGAAAAAAAAACACATTAGGTTGGCATCTCTTTCTTCCTCCCCTTACCCTAGCCGCCCACCCCCTCTTCTCTTCCTCTCTTTTCTCG
>NW_019104984.1:1940-12466 GCF_001995035.1 Momordica charantia
GGGCTAGGGTTTTCTCCTTACTCTTCTTTTGTTTTTACAAAGAAGGGACCCACTTGGGCTAGGGTTTTTCTTTTCCCTTACTTCCCTCTTGTTCTAAAACAAGGAAGGCCCACTTACCTAGATACTTAATTTGGGCCCAACGACCCAGGACAATTGCCAGAGAAAACAATTTTCCTCATTAAACAATAATTAAATACGTACGTACACGTCAACACTCATAACAATTACCGCCGCAGCTCGAAATAAAACAAAATGGAACAATTAAATTAAATAATAAAATAAAATAAATAAATAATAAAAAAAGAATTATAAGAAAAGAGGCCCCGAGACTCGAGGGTAACCTAACCTGAGTAACGCGGGGCGTTACATGAAGTTTCAGGCTATAGGAAGGCTTCTCTTAGAGGAAAGTTAGTGACGACCGTGACTTGGTGTTCTTAGAAGTAAGGTCACAGCTGCAAGGCAATGTCAGTAATGCTAGACCAAGTTTCTCGATGCATGGGTAGTCTTTGCATCGGACTTGTTCGTGACATTTTTCTTCCATAATCAAAGCTAAGATGACAGCTTTCTCCGATATGGCTAAGTATAACAGCAATTTTTCTCTTGGCGTCGCCTTTGCTAGTAAATTTGTTGCATTGAGGTACTTCTTCAGCTAGTTGAATGCCTCCTGGCACTCCGTTGTCCACTTAAACCGCTCTTTCTTCTTTATGACTTTGAATAAAGGAATGCACTTGTTCGTTGATCAAGACACAAATCGATTCAGCTCAATAATATGACCATTGAGGCTTTGTAACTGTTTCAAATTCTTCGGGAGGCTCTATCTTGAGCACCGCTCAGATCCTGTCTGAGTTGGCTTCAATCCCTCACTAGTTGACAATGAAGCCAAGGAATTTACCCAAGGCAATTCCAAAAGCACACTTAGTCAGGTTGAGTTTCATTTGATATCGATGTAGAACCTCAAATGCTTCCACATGGTTGGCAATATGGAAGCTCGTCTAGTTACTCCTGACAAACATATCATCCACGTAGACCTCCATGTTTCGAACAATCTGCTTGGCAAACATCACGTTTACCATGCACTTGTAGGTCGCTCTAACATTCTTTAGGCCAAAGGAAATAACGTTATAGCAGTAAAGCCCTCAGTCAGACATGAATGGCGTATGCTCTTAGTTGAGGACATGCATTTTGATCTAGTTTAGCCTGAGTAAGTGTCCATAAATGTTAGTAGCTCATGTCCGGTAGTGGCATCGATGAGCTAATCTATCTGAGGTAGGGGAAAACTATCCTTCGATCCAGTTTTGTTTAGGCTCGTTAAGTCGATACAAACTCACCATTTTCCATTAGCTTTTTTTTTTAACTAAAACTATGTTAGAGAGCCACACAATGTAAAGAACTTATTTTATAAATTGGGCTCATAAGAGCTTGTCAACTTCCTAACTTTTTACAATGCTTCGCTCAGCGTCTACAGGCCGACATTTCTACTTTACAGGTCGGAAAAAGGAATCTATATTAAGCCTATGAACCATAATGTTGGGTCAATATGTGGCATGTCTTTGGGAGACCATGCAAACACATCAACATTGGCTTGTAGAAACTTGACTAACTCTCTCCTCGTCTCGGCCCCCAGTTTAGTGTCGATACTRACCTACTTCTCTAGGCTTAGAAGCGGTGCAATCTCTAGTACTTCCACAGGTGTTCCTTGGTTAACGTTCGAGGAATTTTCCTTAGATATGTTCTAAACCCATATGTCGTTGCAAGAGCTGCATAAGCAGTTAATCCCTTGAATTAGATCCTCCATTTGTCTTCTATAGCGCGACGCCATCAATGTATCTCTTGCTCAGATCAACATTTCGTTCAACAAAGAAGCGGGCCTGCTTCCCAAGTAAATTATCAGGCCTTTATCTATTTAACTGGTCATGAAATATGGCATCACATGTCTTCTTACCAATTAACAACCTTGACATGCTCATCCATGAAATGAGTGACATAGTCCTTCAAGGGTTCTCTATTGTGCTGTCTCACTATAGGCAAATGTGAAGGGAGAGTCTCATATGTTGCCGAGCTGAGAATTGGTTTATGAACAATTTTCTCAGTTTCTGATAATTTTTAATCGATTTTGGTTTCAACTGCTTATACCACAACCGTGCCGACCCTTCTAATGCAATCTGGAAGACTCCACACTTCATTGTGTCGCTGGCAGCTTGGAGGTCCATAAGGCCTTCAAAGACTTCAACTTATGAGATAAGGTCACTTCAGCCATCATATGGATTCAATGTTGGCATTTTGAACTTAGTTGGAATCAGAGCATCGAGTATTGCTTGGGAAAAAGAAAGTTCCTCTTGTTCGGCACAGTTGACATGATAAGAAGACTTATAATTCCTTTTCAAAACCTTAATTTCTTTCTTGAACTTATCTCTCAACTGAACCACATTGGATCGTATATCGGGGTCTCCCCTAGATTTAGCTTGGTGGTTGTTGGCCTCATGGCTTTTGACTCTAGCCTAGTCTTTCATAGTATGTGTGAGGTCATTTGGCTCAATGACTCGCTTTTGAGGTTATGGAGTTCAACATGTCACGTAGATCTCCACTATTTTGTGAATCTTCGGGCTGATCAGTGGGTAGGTAAGGCTTAGGGCATCAACCGTCATGCTGTGTTGAAGTTGGCAGTTCTGATTACTACATTATGTTCGCCAAGAATCTCCACGTCCAGGCACTGGTTCCTCGGTGGGATCCGGTTCAAAGGACATAGGGTCATCCCTTTGAGGAGAGGGGACACCAGCTTCTTACCATTCCTCGGGTCACGCGAGACTGAAGAAGTAGACATCTCACCACCTTGGTCCATAGCCTCTACTTAAGATAGGAAATGACTTAGAGAAATTATTGGATCCTTAAAAACACCGTCAAATATTTAATCAAGAAGTTTATCAAGTCCGTGAAGGTTGGCAAAGACGACCTAACTTCCCAGATGAGTTGAAGTGTAAGCAAGTGAGGAACCTACAAAATAAAGTTAGCACTCGTATGCTTAAGTTAGTAGTCATTCGATCTATACTCGAGAGTGAATATAGTTTCACGTACTTGAAAATGAGACAGGATGTCTCTATTTACAGCCTACGCTTCCTACCAGACATCCAACAGGCTTCCAATGGTTGTCCAACGACTTTAACGATCATGGCGTGCTGTCGTAGATTCCGCTGAAGGTTTGCGCTTGCTGAAGCTAGGACAGGTCGGCACTATTGAAAACTTAGGTGTCTAAGGTACGAGATGTTGTTGACTCAACTGATATCTTAGGTAGGCAAAGTATGAGACATGGTCAGCTACGCATTAGGCATGAATCTCAACCGTCTCAAGTACTTCAGCTCAATCTCTTTAGAGGTTTGAGCTGGCGTTCTTTTTGCATGTGAGTCATTATTTAGACTCATTTTTTAGCTATGAGATGTCATATGTGGCTGATAAGAAGTCGCCTCCAACATTATTAATAATTTAAAACTGGCTTTCATAGCAAAAGTTTTTTTTGTCTCCAGTTGTGCGACGAAATAGCGTAACGTTGCATACCTTGGAACGATAAATGCTTGCATCGCAATGCTTGTGGTGAAAATAGATAATGTCGCGACATTATTGACATCTAAAGCACAAAACATCGCAAGTTTAAAAGACAACGGTGTCGTTTTGGAGTCTTTTTAATTTAAACCTCTAAAACGACAACGTATTGTTATGTAACAAAAATGAATTTTGCTGCCTTACCCAAACCCTAAATCCCGATTATTCCTTCTTCCCCACTTAACCTTTTCTTCTTTTTCCCACCTCTCTTCCATACTGTTGTTACCCGTTGCCGCCAATTTCTACTCCTTTTATGTTGGAGCTTCGACGATTTCGTCTTCCTTTGTAAGTGTCTTCTATTCAACCTTTTTTTGGTTGATTTTTAAAGTAATTTGATGTTATGTTGTGTTTTTCAATGTTAGAAATATTAAAAATAGCCGGAACATAGCTTATTAGTTAAAAGATTAACTCATTCTCTCGAGAATTTTCTCATTCACATCACATTCATAAGTATGGCTACGGCTCCACCTTCTTGTTAAGTAAGAAAAGAAAATGATATTATATATAGTCTTATAGCTCTTACAATTGATCGAAAAAAAAGTTTGTTGAAATTTGAAAAAATGTGATATTGTGGTAGTGGTTCTTTGAGATTGAAGAGAAGTTTCCATGTATTTGTTTTTGTTTTCAAAATAGTGCAATTTTTTGAGATATAACATTCGTCCCTTGAGATTTAACTTCGTGACATTCTTGTGATCTGAGATTTATGTAGGAATAGGACAATTAACATTTTTCTTTTGTTGTGATTGTTTGCTTAAAAATCTTTTTGCACTTCTTTAGTATTGAAGGACTAATACGAGATCGGGGGAATAGAGTGTGCAGGGAAAATGAAACTTGTATGGACTGTAGAACAGAGGAGACTTGTTGGGATTGGGTCATCTTCATTCAACATTGAGATTGGCTACTTGTCGCACCATTTAATCTTGTAAAATATGGAAAGGAAAAAAGTGAGGGTAATTAGGGGGGGAAATTGACTCATAAGACCTTCACAAGTTTATGGAATGCTCAAATGACCCATCCCTTCAAAATGTGCCCAAATGACCCCCTTGAATATTTAATTAAATTTAAAATGAAACAAAATTATAGTACTACCCCTTAGTTCAAACATTCAAACTGTTCGCTCCCCTTCCTCTCCATTTCGCTCCACCTTTTTCTTGGCAATTCGTTTTGAAACAAAATG
Source organism: Momordica charantia (assembly GCF_001995035.1). The sequence goes on from NW_019104984.1 coordinate 6,712, forward strand.
AAAGAAATTGATTTAATCTTCGAGGTAAATTTCGTTTCTTTTAATTTTTCCATTGTTTCGTCGATTTGAATGGTTAGAGCTTCGTTTTTTGTGTGTTGAGGAGTTGAATGACTTTTTTTTCCGTCGATTCTGTTTTCATGTGTTTAGATGGACGAATGCATGAATGTTAATGCATCTATTTAGGTATTTTTTTGTCAATTTCGTTGTTCGCTTTTACTTTTTTTTTTTCGTTTCATGTTATTTGTTTATTTTTCTTTTGTTATTGTTCTGTTGAAGTTAAAGGTATGTGGGAGGTTACGTTGATGGTAGTTCAGTTGTGTGGCGGGAGGTTGAAGAAGAAGAAGGAACGTCACTCTTGTTGAGCCTCTGTTATTTTTCTCGGGTTCGACCTCGGGTGAGGTTAAGCCCGAGGTATTTGAAGAGGCTCAACCTCGAGGTAGCCTCGGTCTCAACCTCGAAGTTACCTCGGGGTTCAGCCTCTTCCAAATACCTCGGGCTCAACCTCACCTGAGGTCGAACCCAAGAAAAATGACAGAGAGCACAAACTCTCGAGTAACTTTCAAATTTAAATCCTCGCTTGAGGTTCCTAAGCATCTAAAAAATTCCTCGGTCTCAAGCTCGGGTGAGACCGCGCTCGGGAAATTTTTCAAAGGCTTAGAACCTCAACCAAGATTTGAAATTTCTTCCAAACATCGCTCGAGGTTGAGTGTCTTTCAATTATCTCGGGCTCAACTTCGCCCGAGGTCGTTCCCGAGAAATTTGACAGAAACTTAACAAACCTTGAGCGAAAGAACAAATTCCTTCAACCTCGCTCGAGGTCCATCCCACTTCGCCAAGTTCGCCCTTCGCTTCTTTAACCTCCCACCACAAATATTTCAAATAAACCTCACATCCTCACACAAAGATACTAGAGACCTCAAAATTGATATAATAATATACTAAAGAATCAAGAACAAGGAACACACAAACAATAATCAGCTTTCCTATTTTTCAAAACATGAAATACACGAGAAATAAAACTTAAATCGATGCAATATAATTCGTGTATTCGTTCACCCAAACACCGGAAAATAGAATCGACGGAAAAACAAAACATTCAATTCCTCAACAACGATGAAAATCGAAGCCCTAACATTCAAATCAATGGAAAAGAACAAAAATTAACAAAGAAGGAGATGGAACGAAAGCGATTTCGAACGGAGAAGACGATGGGACAGAAGCGATTTTGAAAGGAGAAGAGAAAGAGACGTTCGATAAATGGTTTGATTTTTGAAAAGAGGGGTAATAGTGTAATTTCATTTCCTTTTAAATTCAATTAAATACTAAAGTGGGTCACCCAAGCACATTTTGGAACACGAGGTCATTTGAGCATTCCAAAAACTTAGGAAGGTCATTTGAGCCAATTTCCCTAATTATAGTGGGTAGCAAAAATATTTGATGTATTTCAAAAAATGTCACCAGCTTTTCAAAATTTCAAATATAGCAACGTATTTGAATTTTTATTATTCCAATTTTACCCTTATGATATCTGATATATATCTGATATATATATATATCGTATACATATGATGTATATCATACATCAAATATATATCGGATATACATCCGATGTAAATTTGTATAAGATATACATCTAATCTATATCTAATGTATATCCGAGTTAAGTTTGATATAATTCCGATATACATTCGATGTACCCTTAATATACAGTATCAGATGTACCCATGATATTCATTATCAGATATATCACTGATATACGTCAAATGTACGTATTATACATATAATATATATGATGTATTTCTAATTTATGATATACTAAATATATTTCAAACTGATATACTAAATATATTTCCAACTGATATACTAAAGTATATCAAATGTTTAATTTTCAGTGGTCTATAACTGTTTAAATTCTAGTGTACCATTTCAATTTGTTGATTAATATACTAATATTATCAATAATGTTGAATTACTATATCACTACTATTTATTCAATATTAATATTAATTAGATACTAAATATAAGAGATATCAAATGTTTAAATTTATAAAGTATATCAAAATTTTAACTTATCTTTTTGGACGTGCATGGTCCAGTAAACCTTTATATAATAACTTTATATTTCAAAAATAAAAAATAAAATTTTTTGCACCATTGTTTTCATGTGAAAAATATATTAGATATAATAGTATTATATCAACACACATGTATCATAGTTATATTAGTAGATATAATGGTTATATCAGAGGTATATAAGTGGTAAATTAGATATATCAAATATATATCAGTGCTATATGAGTGGTAAATCATATAATCATATAAGAAATTATATGAGTAGATACCATAATTATATCAGTGATATATCATTTGTATATCAGTGGTAAATTAGATACATATCACATATATATGTGTTGTATCAGCGTAGTAAATCAATGGTTATTATACGTATATCAGTGGTAAGACATGTTAGAAGTTGAGTAGATATCATAGTTATACCAAAAGTAAATCAATTATATATCATTATTATATCAGTGATATATTAGAGATATAGATATATTACAGATATATATCAGATATATTAAAGGGTGAATTTGTAATTCTATAATTGGACCTCCGTTTTTTCTGAAAAAAAAATACTATATTTGAAAAAACTAAATGTGGTGCTATTTTGCTTATTTTACTAAAATTTTTTACCATATTTGCAAGTGCTCCAAAAGAAATCCYGAACCTTGTTTTTTTCTGTTTTGCATAATAACTTTGATGTTGATATATCTCAGATTCATGTGAAGCATTCTATCCTATATAAGATAAGTACTTGATATAAGGATTATCGAGCAATCGAAAAATGAAAGATCCAGCACGTGCTTATCAAAAGTCGTATAGAGACATTGCACCGGGTTGCTAGAACTTATTATGTGATAGATGAGAAACGCTGACATGGAATATAATTAATATATGAAGTTCATTCTTAGTTATCATTTTTATAATAAGATTTTCTAACTATGTATCCATTTTTGTAGGAAAGGTTTGCCAAAAAAAGTGGCACATAGTAAATTGCCTTTCAACCATCAGGCTCACCAAAATCGTTTAGTCTCATCGGGAAGACAAAGTATGAGAACATATAATTAGTTCGAATTATATTGTGGTATTATATTTAGCTTCTTGTTATTACTAATATTAAATAATGTATCGGAATAGAAAAAGGATGGAACATATTTGGACTCCATTTAGATGTTCTACGAAACACATTATACCGAATGAAAAGCTTGGAGTAACAAGTGAGCCCATAGTGGATATATAATTATATGTTTAATGTATTAATATGTAAGTTTGAGATTTAAGTATACTTTGAGTACATTTTATGTTTTGAGTTTATGGAGGGGGCTGATTCTTAGAGTTGAAATTAGAGTTTGGATTTTTTATTCGAATTTTAACGACCATGCAATTGTTTGTGCAGGATTGATACGACGGTGGTGGCAACATGTTTTGTAAGCCTGATTAGTATGGAGCAGCTTATTTGTAAATTTAGGTGCTTTAGTTTAGTTTTTTTCTTTTTTTATTACTTGTAAATGTTGTGGATGATAAGCATTGATGAATAAAGTTCACATTGTTGTAAAAAATGCAGCCGACTAATAATTTCTCAATCACAAATGTAGACAATATTTGTTAGCTAATTCCAGATCCCATGTTGATTTGAATTAATATGAAATTCAAATCTCAAATGAGAATTTACAACTTAAAAATTAGATAAAATAACCTAAAATTAAAGGTCAGTCCAATGTGCTCTCAGACTCTCTAGTTCCAAAAGGGGAAATAAAAAAGGCCCAATTCAAAATTCAAAATTTTTTCTTCTTTTTCTCCTTGTATCACTCCATTATCTTAACATACATTATTATCTAAGTCATAGTTGAGTTTTCTTTTTTAGATTTAGTGGAGATTCTTCGAAAATGTCTCAATATTTTGTGACGCATCAGCCGTTCAAGTGTAAGCAAAAATAAAAATATATATTCCAAAAAGAAATCAGATGATTGAAAATTTGCAACGATAGTTAAATCATCCCTGTAGCAACATTTCCATTTTCATCTTTGTATGCATTTTCGTCGCAAAACATAGGACAAGATGAACTTTCATCGCCAAAATGCTATAGAGACTGCGTTTTGGTGACGACAGATGCGGTGAAAACATTTTCGTTGCTAACAACATTTTTAGTTTCCTAAATTAGAATTCCTATATATATTACTAATTAGCCTATCCAGCACAGGTTCCCCTTCTTCTGCCCCTATTAGAATTAAGGCTTGTTGCAGAAATAGTAAACTGTGAGAGTTGAAAGATGATCCAATTAAAAAATTTAATCGAGGATTATCAGTGATTTATAATACATCACATATACCTATCAATTAATAGCTTGCCAACATGAGCTTAATTTAGAGTTCATTGTCATATGTCACTGATCCAGGGGGAGTTTGAATCTCCCAATCCCACTTGTACTCAAAAGAAAAAAAATTAATAGCTCAAATATTTGAGCTCGAAATCACTGAGCTCGGATTTGGTGTAGGTTGGAATCAACTAGATGATCTTCTCTGGACTGCCCGACRGCCTCCCAGAGCCTTTAAGGGACCTGCAAAACAAAGTTAGCACTCTGACGAGCAAGTTAGTTGAAGTCTGAGCTAACTTGCTGATTCTCTCTAGGATTGCATACCTTACATTTAAGGCAAGGGTTTCTATTTATAGAAACTGGGCCTGACGAGAACTCTGACACACCCTAAAAGCGGGATGTGTTGTCGGGATCGAGAGAGACCAGGTTACGGACTTTACTGAAGGTTTGTTCGGCCATTTAGGCCATACCCTAACTGCCGACCTAAATGTTTTTTGGTTCAATTTCCATGTTTCATGCGCATGTCAACTCAACTCACCTCTTAGATCATGACACGTGGCTGGCCAAGATTCGCATCCAACATTGGCCCCCACTTCGGCGAGGCGAAGGTCGGCTCAGCGAAGTACTCCGAGCTAACGAAGATGGGTCGAATCCATGTGTCCATGCGTGACGTCACAAATTTCGTCAGCCCTAGTTTATGCCTCGAGAACCCAAACGTCGCCGCGGGGATCACTTATCGTGGACAAACCTTGTTCGTTGATTCTCATTCGATCGGACGGCCCTCGTGCCTCCGGGCTGCTCTATAAAAAGCGGAGGTCTCTTTTTTCACTGTCCACTTTTCACTTTTTCACTTCGAAGCTTTCAGGTACCTCGACCATTGTTCAAGTCAGGTATTTTCTTCTTTGTTCGTTAGGTAGGTTTTTAGGCACCTCTCTTAGTCATCACCATGAGTAGTTCGTCTAGTGACTCGTCGTTTGGGTCGACCAGCTCTTCAAGCTCGGATAGCGTCTTAGGGGACCAAAATTTAGCCTATACCTCGGGTAACCCTCGCGTAGATTATACTTCGGCCAACCCTAACGTAGCTCTCACCTCAGGAAACCCCACTGCTGGTCTGACAGTCGAGTTTCCTCCCTCGACTTGCTCGGTAGGTAGACTGGCAGAGCTTCGCAAGACGTACCTCATCCCTAATTCTGTAGAGCTTAGAGTGTCCGACGTCGGTGAATACCTCAAGGACCCCCCCTCCGAGCTTTGTTAGTTTTTACCCTCAGATGTTAGCACGGGGCTCCCAGTTCATCCCTTCATTCAGAGGTTCCTTAGTGCAGTCAACCTCGCCCCAGCCCAGCTGTCCCCTAACGGTTGGTCTACCGTGCTCGGAGCCTA
>NW_019104984.1:25208-37080 GCF_001995035.1 Momordica charantia
CAGTAGAATTTTAATTAATCTTTAAAAGAAAAAAAAAGTCAAAATTTGAAATTCTCAAAATAACCCACTTTTGTCTGAACATTTTTATTTAAATTACTCTTTGGATTATATATGCCATCAAATTTAAAGTAATAATTATTAACAGAAAGAAATGTTAATTATTATTATTATAGATTAAAATTTACTGAGTTTATTTGAAATCCTGGATGTGAGTAAAATTAAGAAGAGAATAATGCTTGCTACTACAATGCTTTCTTTCTTATTATTAGACATGGCCTAACTTGGCCAAACAAGATTAGTCATTTTTGCACCTAATTAATTCACTTTCGTATGATTTTTGGCTATCTCGAATTCTAAATTAAAATTAAAATTAAAGCTTCTTCTTTCGTATAATCGCTCTATTGTATTAGTTTGCCCAACTTTGCATTTAAATGCAAAATAATTGGTTGTTGGGTAATTTTAGGTTGGTTTTATGAAACTATTTTTTGTTTCTTAAAAAAAGTTTGTTTATTTAACCTCTTTTGTTTTTTCAGACTATGTTGTAAAAATAGTCACTCCTCTCTCACATTCCACCTCTTTCCTCCTCTCCAAATCCGCTCGAATTCCTCACTCTTTCTCTGCTCTCTCTTCACGCCATCCTCCAAAATTTTCTTGTTCTTTTTTTTTCCATTATATTTTTATTACTTTATTTAAGTTAAAATGAACTAGGAAAAGAAGCTTGGATGAAATTGTTGTCAATTTATTCCTAAAAATTAATTGTAAAATTAATGATTTTATCTTTAATCTATAATTAATAACTAAAAATAATTATCCAACATATATATAGTTTTTATTTTAAAAACATAAAACTAAAAACAAAAAACAGAGAAACGAAAAATCAGAACCAGAAATCGTTATAAAATGGACCCTAAATTGTCATAAACAACCTCTTACATTATATGTTTTTTCAACTAAATGAGGTGTACACATTTAAAGTTAGAATCTGAAAATTTCAACTCCATACCTAATATTCAAGAGATTCAAGTAATTATTACAAAAATGAAAAGAGAGAGAGATAAAGAAAAACAATGCTAATTTCTTACAAAATGGGAAGAATTTATACGAATCTATACTTTTATATATATATATATATATATATATATATATATATATATCAGTGAAACTCAAACATATGACATCGACTAGTTAAGTTAGGCTCGAAAAAAAACAAAAAAAAGGCTAATTTCTAACGAAATTGGAAAGATTTATACTATTTTTTTTTTAAATATGTCAGTGAAACTCGTGTTAAAGATCTCACATTAAAAAAAATAGACATTATAAGAGTTTATAATAGATATGTACTACTTCTTCCACTGTTAATTGGTTTTGAAATGAAACTTCATGATTATTAATAACTCGAACCTATGATATTGACTAAGTTAAGTTAGGCTCGATTCGAAATTTGGTATGAGGGAATGGAAAGAAAAAGATATATATGAGGTTAGGTGGGGGAAGGGCATATAGTTAGGAGGAAACTAAATGAACCTCAAAATGAGTTGATAAATGAAGCCGCAGCTAAGGGGAGGGGGCTATACACTTAAGCTAGAGGCCTAATAGGACAAAGCCCACCATTCACAAACGGCCTGGGGGCTGGGGACCAATTTTTAAGAAAAAAGTATAACAATAATAATAATAAGGCTAAATTAAAAAAGAAAAAAAAAATCTCTGAACGTGCTCTTTTGTTTCTCTTTTGTTTCAAAAAGATATCCATATTATTATTTCCAAAGTTTTGAATACTACCTTTAATATTTCATAATCGTTTTTTAAAAAGTTTAGCTAATATTTTCAATGGAAAGTTGATGTGGTAATTAATGTGGAAGTTTGTCTTGATTAAGTCTTGAAAAAGAAAAAATGTTGGAGAAGATATTATTGTTTTCAAAGCTCCCATTCGTCATTCTCTTAACGATTTTCATCCTCAACTCCTTTATATCATTTTTAAAAATACGATAGCTTCATCTACACGAGCTTTCATGTTAATTGTATCGTTCAAGGTTCTTCCATGTCAACTTTCCGTCTAAATTAAGTACTATGCTCAAAGGGTATTCATGCATTAGCTCAAAGGGTATTCATGAAAGGTAACATTTATGAAATGCGTCTTTACAAAAGTATTTTTTTCAAACAAATAAACAAACTTCAGGGTTGCTTTTTGTTTTCCTTTTTTTTTTTTTTTATAATTTAGGCTAATAAATAAATAAATAAAATATTTCACAGGAAGGGAGATAGATAGATGTATATGGAGTAGAAAGAATTTGGGTACCCTTTGCAGGGTCTATGTGCTTCTTAATATCCACTTCTCCACTCCCCCACTCATCCATCTCTTAGATTATTAATTATTGCTTTTTTTTTCTTTTTTTCTTTCCCCACCCACCAGCAGGACCAGTTTATATCACAGTTGCTTCCAACAAACATAATATTACATTTCAATCAATCACACACATTACCAAAACTCAATAATACACACACATACAAATGCCCCTCTTGCCCATATTGATGGATATCCCCTATTTCTTATTTTTAACCCTACATACCCCTAATGTGCTCTCAATTATCCATTCTACCATTAAAGCCAATATCTAATTTCCAATTTAACCAAAAAAGGGTCATTTCTTTTTTAAAGAGAAACCCAAACCATTTCATTCAAAATGAAAGAGATGAGAAACTTACCTGCAAAAAGAAAGCTTTTTAATTAAGAGAAATAGTAGGAATATCATAATTCGGGAAAAAAGAAGATGATTTTGTTTTTGTTCTGATATCCTCCGAGAGGTGTGAATTGGATTAGTAAAGTTTCGAGAAGGATCAATTTTTCCGATAAAAATGGGTCTTTTCTGAAAAGGACAATCCCCCTTCTCTCTCTCAGATCTATGATATCATCTCCTTCCTTCCACTTGGAGATGATCAGAAAAACTTTAGGGAATGTTGAAGAATTTTTTTTTTCCCTTTGTTTTTTTTTGGGGGGGTGTGATAATCTCCTAGTTTTGAGAAGTTTAGTAGGAGGTAGCTAGAGAGAGGTAGGTGTGTGTTCTGCAATTCTAATAATCTAGTTGGGTTTAAATAAACTAGTGAGAGAAATCAAACTGCATCTCTTTCTCTCTCTGTGATTTTTGTGTGAGAGTGGAGCTCAATTTCCTCTCAAGTGAGTATGCCAATTTGGAGAATTTAATAGCCAAAAAAAAAAAGGAGGGATAGAGATGGGGGAATCAATCAACTTGAGCTTATTGAATCCCCAATGGATGGATTTTATCCATTTTAGGGTTTAGGATCGTTGCTTATTTTTCTTTTAATTCCTTCCCCAGTTCTCATATATCTCACAGTTAATTCCCTTTTTTCTTCCACCTCAAAATTATGGATTTTCTCACAAAAGCTGCAAAAGACTGTGGAGAAGAAGATCAAGAGGAAGAAGAATCAGAAGATCAAGAAATGAGGCATAACAACAACAATAAAAATAATGTTATTGCATGCGATTTCTTCCCCCACCACCACCACCAAGATCACCATCATCAGCCAGCTGATCTTATGGATCTAACCCTAAGAATTGATGCGCACGGCGGAGGAGACGGCGGGAACGAGTTGGCAGTGGAGAGAGAGCACATGTTCGACAAAGTCGTGACTCCGAGCGACGTCGGGAAACTGAACCGCCTCGTGATTCCGAAGCAGCATGCCGAGAAGTACTTCCCGTTRGACTCTTCCAGCAACGAGAAGGGGCTGATCTTGAATTTCGAGGACCGGAACGGGAAGCCGTGGCGGTTCCGGTACTCCTACTGGAACAGCAGCCAGAGCTACGTGATGACCAAGGGCTGGAGCCGCTTCGTCAAGGAGAAGAAGCTCGACGCCGGCGACGTCGTTTCGTTCCAGCGCGGCCTCGGGGATTCTGCCAAAGACCGCCTCTTCATCGACTGGCGCCGCCGCCCCGAAGCTCCCCGGCCCCACCACCAGTACTTCTCCAACCCTCTCCTCCTCCGCTGGCATCCGCCGCCACCGCCCCGCCGCAGTATCCACATGAATTACTCCACTCTTTACCCGAATTACGCCTTCCAAATGCCGAATTCCGGGATGGGCGGCGGCGGCGGGGCTAATAATTCGGTGTATTATTTCAGACCCCCGATGGCGGCGGCTTCTTCTTCGTACAGAGTGGGAGAGATAATTAATCAGGGTTGTTCTTCAATGGCGGTTAACAAGGGTGGCTCCGGCGGTTCCACTACGGCGGCGAAACGGCTGAGACTGTTCGGAGTGAATATGGAGTGTTCTGCGCCCGATGATGGAGAAGGAGGAGGAGGAGATCTGTCGAACGGTGACGTTTCGATGGAAGCAGCTGATCAAATTTCCAGAAGAGGGAAACAACCCTTGTCGTTGAATTGGGATTTACTTCATTAAATCCCAATTCCGAATTCGAATTTCTGAGTGAGTTCGTTCTTTTTTTTTTTCTTTCTGCAAAACAAATTCAAGAGAAAAAACAACAGGAAACGAGGAAACGCAGGAAAGGGTTTGCAACAAAAAGAAAAAAAAATTGATAGTGGAAATTTGGAATGGAAATTATATATGAAATTTCTCTTCTTGATCTTCTTCTTCTTCTTTCTTTTTTTTTTTAATTAATTAACACATTTTCTGTCTGATTTTTACTCAAAAAACCTGAAAAAAATGGAATGGAAGAAGTTGAAGAAAAATAAGATTAAGATAAAAATATATATATGGTTCATCTTAGTAGACCTTGAATTACATTTTTACTTTGCTTTCTGAAATTTTGTCCATTTCTTCTTTGTTAGTATTACTCCTTAAACCTACAATTACTGATCATTGTTCTTCATTTGAGCTGCATAATTATCCATGTCTTAAACATCTTTTCTCGGGTCAATTTTCCATTTGATCACAATCTCAATCTCAAATTCTCTTTCACCCTGGTGTATGATCCAAGGGTGTTCATTGGTCGGTCGATGTCGATCTTAGCACAAAACACCGATCGACCACCGACCATGCATGTCGATCAATTTAAATTCAAAGTAGTAGTTTAACATGTCTGATCCCATCATCTACAACCATAGTTGATTTCATCAACGCATGAGTAAATATGTAGATGATGGAACCCAGTTGGGTAATTAAATAAATGTTTCATACGAACAGAAAATACAATAGAAACATTTTATTTTTAATTTTTAATTTATATGATGGTAACTGGTGTAGGGCTAGATATAAGAAGAATATAATAGTGGTACAGGTACTGAAACCCATGGGATAAAAATTATGAGTAAGTGTGGTTGTGGTTAATGGCAGAGGCTACACATACTACACAGCCAGAGAGGGTGTCCTCAAAAGTTTCAACACAACTGTGTCGCCTATAAACCCTACCCTATACCCTATTATACCCTCTATTTCTCTTTCCCTCTAAAGCTCTTTTATGCTCACAAGGGGATACATAATAATCATTCTAAAAAAATTTAAAGGTAAAAAGAATGTTAAAAACAACTGGAATCTCTCAACAGCTTTTTTATTTTTTATTTTTTTTATATATTGGAATCGATGTCGTGTGACTTACGTTATGGATCTCTATTATTGGAGTTTGTTGTCTGGGTTAAGTGACAAAGTAACCACTATATAGACTTGAACTCATGGTAGGGTAGAATGTATATAACACTTTTTATTAGTATATAGTTAGTATGTAAACTTTCTATTTAGGGTAACATGTATTTTTGGTTGGTGAATTTTGAGTTTTGTTGTCATTTTATTGTTATTTTAAAATGTGTCAACACTTTTAACTAGATTGTTTTTGGTCACTGGTTTAAAATGTTCCATGATCTCTGAGTTTGATTAGTTTATCTATTTAGTCAATAAGATTGAAAATGTTTATACTTTGCATCTCGAGTTTCAAATAATGCTCACTCTTGGTCCTTTAGATCATAGCAAATAAGCGTTAATGAAGCGCTGACTAGCATGCTGATGAGACTATTTACTATTAAGCGCAGTTGATTGAAATATTTATTTCTATAATATTTCAATAGGTGATGTGGCAGAAAAATAATAAAAAGTAATCTAAGTCAACATTACTTTCCGACGATTAGCTAGGAAAATTTATTATTATTATTATTATTATTATTATTATTATTATTATTATTATTTGTCATACCATTTATTGAAATATTATATATTTTAACCACAATAAGCATATAGATTAATATTTAATGGACCGTCATCTCCGAGGCAGCATTTTTCATTTGGGTTAGAGTACTGTTAATGTCATAGACCAAAAGTTAGCATTAGTGAAACTTGCAAGGGTTAAAGTGTGAATATTTTAAAACCTAGACATGAAATAGGAACTAATAAACTTAAAACTCGGGGGTAAAAGTGTAAAATTTTGAAATATCGGGACAAAATAAAAATTAAACTTAAAATTGAGAGACCAAAAAACTATTTTTCCTTTTTGTTTATTTAATTTTGTTTGTCGTTTAAAAAATTGTTTAAAAATTATTTGTTTGCGTAGTCTTGAAACTGGGTTCTAAAAGGAACATTTTAAGTAACAATAAATAAAGAATGAGTTGAGGGAATGCTTTCTTTTGCCTTTTATGTTAAGGTAAAATAAGAGAATAATGAGTATTGAAAAAATAGGGTTCTAACATTTACCAAATGGGTCTTAACCATATTTGTGCTTTTCTTTTTCTATTTTTAAGTTGATAGGTTTTGTCTATTAATTTGTAGCCATGTTTTGAAGAAGGAAAATTATAAAGCTTTATGAATTATGATAAGAGGTTTTAGTTTTAAAATATTATTAGAAAACAAAGATATTATTTAACAGACAACACAATATATATCATGTTTAATAGTTTAAATTATTTAGTTAATTTGAGTGTAGTTGAATTGGTTAAGTCATATATCGTTGACCAAAATGTACAAGATTTAAATTCCTACCATTTGAATTTAAAAAGAAATAAAAGCTTAATTATATTTCAAGGTACATTTCGCATGCATGTATGGAAGATTTTAATAGAAAGCATATTAGAAGATTAATATTTTTATGTATATTGTTTTATGCCATATTCATCCCAAGCATGCATATAAATCATATTAAATCTTTAAGAAACATGGCAAAAGGCCATATTTGGTTTTTGTATGAGATGTGTGAAAATTAAAAAAAAAAATTGAAATTTATTTTGTATATATTTTTTATTTTTGCCAAAATCAAAGTTAGAAATTTGTGTAACGTCACTAAAAGTTTGGGTGTAATAATACAAAAATACTCTAATTATCAATCATAAAGTGAATCAAAATTTTTTTTCGACAGATAAAAGTGAAGCAATTAAAAGCGAACATAAATATAATTCAGCTATAAAATAATATAAATCATTTTCTTTAAACCTCCGGTTTAAATTAAATGAATGTACTCTAATAATTAATTTTAGTACTTGTCCAAATTTACGGTTCAATTTAATAAAAAGTAAAACTTTAAAATCACACATTTTCAGTACGGTAAAAAGTGAGTCCTTTTTAATAGTTATCTTTAGCTTTACCATATTAAAAATTGGAACTATTAAAACTGAAATAATATTTATATTTTAGAAGAAATGAATCTGGTAAATTAAAAATATTTTAAAAAATATTAATTACACTTTTAAAAAATAGTTTCAAATACTTAGGTTTTGTTTTTTTTATGTTGACTAAAATTCTAAAATTATTGTTTAAAATAAAACATAAAATTGTTATAAAGATGAAGTGTAGTTTTAAACATAGGACAGTGATATATTGAATATTTGATATGCATACAAAGACTATAATATTATACTTTTCAAATTTAATATACTATTTTTTGAAGAATAATTTAATATTCCTATCATAGTTAGATAAAAAGCATTATTGTTTGAAGTTAAAGCTAGATATAGTTTTTTATTTTATTTATTGTTTATTTGAGTCCATAACATATCCGTACTGGGTGGAAAATTGAGTCTTTGATATTTTTGTCGAGAATTATATCTAACCAATTAAATTATTTTGAAGTTGACATGGATATAATTAGTTAAAACCTACCATAAACATCGAAAAAGAAGAAAGAAATTTACTTTTCAAAACAGAGAATTTTACCCATAGAACAAAGAAGGACAGACATGGTAAAAACTATACACGTTTGTTCACTAAATTTCATAAGAGTGGCAAATCTCTTTAATATTTTTAAATGAATTTTTGTAATTCCTATCTCAAAAGCATCACTATATTAGTTGTCACTCAAATAATTAAGAAATTTTCTCACCTTTATTTAAAATTGTAATAATCTTAAAAAAAAAAACCCTTTTCAAGAAGTTATTTTAATGCCCACAGTTAAAAACAAATAAAAGATTAATGAGTTTTCGTTATATAAATATTTAAACTGTAAATAAATAAGTCCCTCATTTTTTTTTTCTTTCTTTGTTCGGGAGAAGAAAACCTAATTATTGTCTTATATTGATTCAAGAAATAAATCAACTAAGCAGATAATTAAGAAAACAAAAGGAAAAAGGAAAGTTACTATAACTAATTGACAGTACCCTGTCAAGCAGACCAATATACCTGTGAAAACTCATGACATGTAAAATAGGAGTAAATGGGTTTGTATTATAAATATTAAATAAAGGGGTCTTTAATATAAAATGTGCGTGGTAGCTAGAATCTGCAAGAATTCCAGCGAGAACAAATTTGTTTAAAAACATATTTGGTCTTAAATAGTATGGATTTAATTTCTGAATTTTTAATTGTAATGATTTAGTTAATATACTTTCATAGTGATAATAATTATAATTTAGTCCCTAAACTTTAATGTAACAATTTAGTCCCTACTATGAAAATTCTCATCAAAATTAAGCGTAAATTTTTATCATATAGTGATTTGATTTTTGTAATTTATAAATAAATATGATTATTGATCGATTTATTGATCTACATATATTAGAAATTTAACAAAAAAATTTCACAATGGGGACTATATCGTTATAGACTTTAAATTTCAAAGATTAAATTGTTACTTCTTCTAAATTTTATGGAGTAAATTGTTACCCATTTGAAAGTATAGAGACTAAATCGTTACTGTAGGAGTAGAGGAACCAAAATGTTATTTAACCTTAAAAAAATGTGTATCAAATGCATGAGCATTGAAATTATTGAGAAACAACTCATCATAAATAACAATACCAATTTGTATTTATGATGAATGCAACTATTGGAACCAAAAGTAATATTTAACTTTTTATTATTATTCTATATTCAACTTGAATTTCTAGTCCAATAAAATACTAATAATAAAGCTTTAAAAAAAATGAGTCCCTATATTTCAATGAAATAATAATTTAGTAATTGAAATTTAATTTGTAACAATTCAGTTTTTATACTTTCAAATGGGTGAGAATTCATTACAAAATTCAAACTAGAAGAACTAAATTGTTATGTTTGAAAGTTTAGGTACTAAATTGTTACCAATTTTAAGGTATAAAGATCAAATCGTTACGAACTAAAATTTTGGAACTAAATCGTTACTTCAATGAAAGTATAGTTATCGAAAGTATTTTTAAATCTAATAATAATAATAAAAAAAAGCACTTCATCCAAATATAAGAACAATTTTTTTTAGTACAACATATGTGAGTGAAAATTCGAATTCAGGACTTTTTAGAGGCCTTAACCAATGAGCTATGTTAAAGTTGCACCACGTCAAATAAGTTTTGGCCCCTCTAGGAATTAGGTTAAAAACTAAAGTCAAATGTAAGATTTAAAGGTGGATAAAATGAGGAATACAAGCTCAAACAATAAAAGCAATAGGTCCCAAAATTGGTTTGAAATTTAATTAAAAACAGTGTCCACCCATGAATGATTGTACTTTGAACACAGTATCTACATTAAACCCTAATAGACAGTACATGACTTTTGATGATGTTGAAGAATGGGCAACCAATTTGCATTAGGTATCACCAATAATACCCTTCTTTTTCTTCCTCTTTTTTTTTTTATTTCACATAATTTATTTGCTTTTCCTCACCCTTATTCAACTAAGCATATAAATGTACTGGTCCCATGATATGATATAATTATTTAATGACACCCTAACTTTATTAAACCAAAAAAAAAAAAAGCAAATATAATATATAGTTTTCAATCAATGGGATGAATATATAACCCAGCAAATCAAGGACAAAAATGGCAATTCAACAATATTCATTAGAAGTAGTGTATGTATGTGTACAGATTTTATGGGCCATGTTATGTTATTATGTCTGTAGCTTCATAGCGGCTTAATTAGGCCTATTCTTAGTTCTCTATAAACTTTCTTCATTACTTTTGGGTCATGTTCCTCTGCAATCCAATTACTCTACGAATAATGTATTTATACATATATTTTACATATCACATTAATTTTTTTTTCTTTTTTTGCAGCTATGAGAAATACATATTTCTTTTTAATTTAGAATATATTACATTCGATCATTTAAACTTCAACTCAGTTCCTATAGATTTGATTAAACCTTACTCTTAAATCGTTATTGATCAATTTGAAAAGAGAATCCTCTATCTCTTTTTTTTTTTCTTTTAATAAAAGAAACCATTTTTTACTTAGTCTTAAACCTTAATATGATTTTTGTAAGGTTTGATTCATATGAGGAAAATTGATTGAAACTTTATTAATGGTTGATGCGTGATTGACGACTCTCAATAAAAGAGTTATTGTTAGGCCCAAGTTAGTGTAGAATTAAATGATATCGAGTGCTCAGCCTTTATTTGCATGTGTTTAAGTGCTAAAAAATGAAATTAGGAAGTGTAGTAGCTTTTACACATTGAATGAAAAATATGTAGGATTTTCTACCCACTCTTGTGATTTTGTTCTAGCGTAGGATGACGTTCAAGTTTTTAAGTTATTGCTTCGAAGTTTGCGACGTGGAGTGACTCACTTTCTTCTCGAGGGGAGAAAATGGAGTCACCACCAATCTGGTGTGACTGATCACCCAAACACATACATAAGTTGATCTGCACTCAAGAAAAAAATAGATTTTTTGTGTACAGCAAAACTTTTATGGAAAAATATTATGACAAAGATTTGATTTGTTATTTTTTTTACAAATATTATAAATGCTTTTAAAAGTCTCAAACTTGTTAGGAAGAAATTCCTTTTCAAAAAATATTTTCTCAATTAAATGTTGTTTTTGTACAACATAACTTTCTTTATAAAATGATATTTACAAGGACCCAAAAACAATATTTTTTTACCTGTTTTTTAAAGAAAAATATTTATTTATTTCAAAAGATACATTTTTTGGGAAAGAAAAATAACTTTCTTTATAAAATGATATTTACAAGGACCCAAAAACAATTTTTTTTACCTTTTTTTTAAAGAAAAATATTTATTTATTTCAAAAGATACATTTTTTGGGAAAGAAAAATACAAACAAATTCGTATTAGCAAAACACAGGGATAAATAAAATCAATTAAAAATGACACATTTTTTAACAAAAATATATTAAATGTAACGCCTCGAGTCCCTCAGGTTAGTTAGTCCCGAATCGGGAGATTTTTTTCAGTAATTTTAAATTGATTGTTAATTAAATTTATGGATCGTTAACTAAAGTTACCCTTACTATCGGGCTCTAAACTCCCACTTAAATTAATAATTACCGACTCCGTGTGGTGGGTCTTGTTTTAAGGGGGATGGACTTCTTTCCTCTTGGGCCTGAACGCGTTGGGCCTCCATTGGGGTAAATGAGTTTTAAAACAAAACAAAAGGAAAAGAAAACCCTAGCCCCAAGCTCCTTTTCTTTCTTCTTCTTTCCCTTCAACCCTAGCCGTTTTCCCTCTTTGGTTCTTCTTCATCTCCCCGATCCATTCCCGTTTTCCGGC